>JAOSLQ010018037.1:0-25679 GCA_025629905.1 Lorius lory
TATCCAGTGGTAGGACAAGGGGCAATGGGTGTAAACTGGAGCATAGGAGGTTCCATGTTAACATCAGGAAGAACTTCCTTACTGTCAGATTGACAGAGCACTGGAACAGGTTGCCCAGGGGGGTTGTGGAGTCTCCTACGTTGAAGATGTTCAAGGCCCGCCTGGACAAGTTCCTGTGTGATGTACTCTAGGTTACCCTGCTCTTGCAGGAGGGGTGGACTAGATGATCTTTTGAGGTCCCTTCCACCCCTTGGGATTCTGTGATTCTGTGATTCTGTGACAATCAGAAGTTTTAGGCGGATACTTAGCTTTTCAGGAGCTCAGGGCCAGTCAGTCCACCTCCCGCCAACAAAAGAAGGAAAATTCTTCACTCTGTAAGTTACTCCTCATCCGCTGTCCCAGCAGGTTCCCAGTAATGAAAACATTTTTCACAAATTTTATTGTCCTCAGCTCTGCAGAGCCACAAACAGCTCTGGGAAACAGTGGAGAAGCTCTCTACTGCATGAACTGGATTTATTAATTGAGTTCCAATTACAGGACCGAAACCCTACCCACTTACCTGTAGCTGACATCACATGAAATCTGAGGATAATTGAATTGAACAGATGTGTACATCGGGGCAGAATCTGACCTGCCAAATCTCTATATTAGTGATGTTATTCCCTGCATAAAACTCAAATTGACTTTCAGACTCTGGCTGAAATCTGCATTTCTGCCCATTAAAGAAATAAAATCTTTTTCATTTAATGCTGTCCAAATTTTGAATTGGAATAAATAAGGAAAAAATACATAGCCACCAAATTCTTATTTTGTGCCACCAAACATAAGGACACACCTAGCAAATCTTGGAAGAGAGGAGAAATATCAACTAGGCCTGGGCACATAATGTGAAAAAACACTGTTAAGGAAAAGATTTTCAGCAGTCTTTATAGGAGTCATTATTCAAAGATGGCATTAGCACACAAAAATCAGAAGTGGGTATCTTGCATATTCTGGGTTTATTCACAATTAAAGATGTTTTCTTATCTAGACAGTAAATGTTTAAATCACATTTTCCATGCTAGAAATAAAACACTGATTATCCTTCTCAGAACTAGCAATTTAAACAGTTTCCAGCAGAAATGTTACTCTATCAGTCACATAAAGTGTATGCCTCCCAAATCATGTTCTGTTCAACACTTGTGAAACAATTTCTGATGAAGTTACAGGACCCAGGGCCATGCTTGCTCCAGCTATTCCTTGCTGCAGCAGGACAACATGCCAAAGACTGGCACACTCCCAAGGTGACCCACTACAACCAAGTAGGCACCAGAGACCTGGAAGAGAGTAGATGGTGCAGGCCATGCTGCATGGTCCTGTGCACCAGTTATCCTGAGCAGCTACAGGCAGAAACAAACTCAAGTACCCATGCAACCCAAAACCCTAAAAAGCAGGTAACAGAATGAGTCTAAAGACTCTTTCTTCAACTTAGGGGGCCTACAAAGATGCTGGGGAGGGACTCTTCATTAGGGAATGTAGTGATAGGACAAGAGGTAACAGGTTCAAACTTAAACAGCGGAAGTTTAGATTGGATATAAGGAAGAAGGTCTTTACTGTGACGGTGGTGAGGCACTGGAATGGGTTGCCCAAGTTGTGAATGCTCCATCCCTGGTGGTGTTCAAGGCCAGGCTGGACAGAGCTTTGGGTGGCATGGTTTAGTTGTGAGGTGTCCCTGCCCATGGCAGGGGTTTGGAACTAGATGATCTTAAGGTCCTTTCCAATCCTAACTATTCTGTAATTGCATGATTCTACAACATGGCAGTGGGGTGTTCTCAGTATCTCTCATTCATTACACCTTCCTAGCTGTGCTCCAAAGCCAACACAGCAGAGTCAGCAAATTCCATCACTCAGGTATCGCTTAGATCACCTAAACAGGATAGTATAAATCCAACCAACCTTTGTCAGTCCCCTGCAACTGCCACTAATGGCAATCACTGTTTACATCTGTTGTCTGCATAATTAAAAGTACACCAGGTACTCAAATCCCAAAGGAGACATGATCTGTGTCTCCCATCCATATACTGAAAATTACACCCTTCATGTATCATATTCTCCATGTATCATATTCTCCATGTATCATATTCTCCATGTATCATATTCTCACAATATAAAGACCTAGGAAGTGGTTGGTAAATAACTGCATACTACAAAATTTGAAGAAAATCTGCACAAGGAAAATTTGCAAATATTATATCCATCTCAGCCTTTTTTGATTCCCAACAATCTCGAAGACTGTTGGCAATAGACAAACAGGAAAATAAAAAAAATTAAAGAGTTGCTCAGTACAGAGGTCTTTAATTTGGTTGAATGACTGAATTTCATCTGAAAAGCCCTTACACAAAATATTTCGCTATGATTAATAAGTAATTACCATGCATTGTTATGAACCTAGAATGCATTATGATGCAGGGTACAAGTCTACTAAGCACACAGATAATGGACTGAATCATGAAGGCTTTCTTTACACTGATTTTACATTAATTATTATTCCAAGTTCCCTTAAATTAAATTGGTCATTCCTAGCATTGTGGTTCTTTTTCTTCCTTTAAATGTCTTAACTGGAGAAAATAGGCAGAAAAGAAACCATCTTAAAGACTAAAAACCAAATTCAGTTTAATACATCCATTTTTTGTTTTGTTCGAACAAATTAGTCATAGTGCAACTACAGTGTCAGGGACATTTGAACAGGAAAAAATAGCTTCTAGCTTAGCTAGTATAACCTCTGATTCCTTAATTGTTAAGAAACATTTAGTTGCATTAAAATATATTACCCTTACCTGTTGCTTTATTTTTCTCAATAATGCTTCTTATACTGCGCATTTTCATGAAAAAAACATCTTCTTGGAGACCTTCAAATGTGGGGTTTTGTAGTGCTGAAGAGGAACACCAACATCTGGGGTCTACAGTTCACCTCCTGCAGTCCAGAAACTGCATTCTGCTGGCAAAATTCTTACTCGTAATTTTTCACTTATAAGCAATAGTTATTTAAATTATTAATTATTTTTCTCTGGTGCTTAAATTTAACTTATTTTTATTCTCTGGTGCCTAAACAGAACTACTTTTATTCTTGAGAATGGTGGAATTAGAAACGGTTGGATTTACTTTGTAAAAACCTTGCCTTTTAGTGCCCAGAAGCTTCAGTAAATCCAGAGACAAATTACAAATTATCATTTTAATAGACGTCTTCCATAGTTCACCTTAGATGGAATGATTGCTGCAGCCAAAGCAACTAAGACCAGAAAATCAGTTCTTCAGTCACCTGTAAGGGAATTAAAAATGCTTTACTTGAGCTGCTCACCTTTCTGAGTTCAACTGGCTAGCATTTCCTTACATTTTGTTTTCTTTCAGTAATTTATGTATTCCTGAGAACACCAAAAATATCAGGGCCTGTGATCAAGTCAATTATGTCACACTCAATAAATCATGATTCAGAATTCTTGCCAATTCCTGAAATATCTTTAATGTTTAATTTGCAATTTAAAATTAACGTCTAAAGAGAAACAATTGAAAAGGAGTGCTACTAAGAAAAGTATCAACCCCCTGAAGACAGAGATTTATTAATGTAACTTATAACAATTCTAAAACAAATCTTCAAAGTTAGATATGTAAATAATACACAGAAATGTGGGTTTCTGGAAAAGGAGAAAAATAACTTTCAAAGCAAAGCAGAGATAAAGGAGTGATGATGTAGGACATCTGCCTGTGCAACAGTGGTATATGACCTTTAAATAATATATAGAAACTGTGTAAATGCACTTTAATTATGAGTATTTTAGAGGAGACTGTTCCTTCCCCATAGTTGAAATCAGCTGTCATTATGTGTTAGCATATTATTTTACAGAATTTTTAAATGGATGTTTAAATGTGGACACACAATGGGTTTTGTCATACTCAAATACATAAAATAAACCACAGAAAAATACAATTGTTTTTATTATGTTTTAAGTAAATAAAGCAGAATGTTCTTTCTTGAATTTCCCCCAACCTGCTGTGACCATCTCTACCTCAGTTATATAAATGCAATTCACTTACCTGTTGAAGGGCAATATAAGAAAAGAAAAATCTATCAAATTTTAAAATTCAGGAACAAATTGTACCCCACTTGCTCACACAGTATGGTAGTTTACTATTTTGTTTCTTTCTCTGGAAGAAATTCATTCCTTGGCACCAGATAACACAGGCCCTCGACCTATTTTGAGAACACTCAAACAGTCACAGTCCCAGTTCACTTTAGGTAGTGCTCTGTTGAGTTAGTGCTCCATTGCTAATTATAAATGCTTCTAGTTAAAACAATGCAACTGCAGAGGCATAAGGATGGACTAAGTGAAATCAGATGTAGCCATCCTCTCCAAACCTATCCATCCTGCTAAACTGGAATAGAAATCATATAAAAATTAGATTCTTTTTTGAGATATTTGCTCCTTTCTGCTTGCCACAGTCATTGCTTTTAAGAGTCCATTTTTCTGTCATTTCAATAGTTCTTTAAAGCACAAATATAAATGCTGAGCTGAGGGAGTTGAACATGCAATTCAGATCATACAAAACCTCATCAACCCAGTTTGTCTCAGACCATATACACTGGACTGTTATTTCCACATTATTATATGTACCACTCTGCACATTTTGCCCAAGGCTGGTTAAAACAGTTATGCTTTCTTCAGAAGGCACTAGCTGGTGTCGCCAGTGGGAGGCAGAGGATGAGAGTTTTGCACAGAGCCACCAGTTTCAGCAAATAGTCACAACATCATTCCACATACAGCTATTGAGAAATTCCAACATCCCTTATCTCACATGTATATTAGCTTACTGCAGTCCCCCACCTTATAGGATACACCTCCGGAGGAAGATTCCCATGACTAACTTCTTCCCTGAGTAAAATTACACATTGGGATGAGATCTTGTTTAAACAGTGCTTAAATTAGAATATTTTTCCTGAACAGCAGCATGGAGAAAACTTATTGCTCACTCCCCCTTGCATACAGCAACTTGAACACACAGTGTACCCATAGCACAACTGACACCTAGTGCAAACCATCAACCCAGTGCTATAGTCACTGCCAAAAAGACAAGTAGCAGGAAAAATAATTCCTTGGCCAGAAGTAGGAACATTTCCTGTCTTTGACAAGGTGGGAGAGTAGTGATCAGCTCGCTGGCAGGCAGTTTATATATGGTGTAAGTGATTCAAATAGGAAAGAGGGGGAGAAAAAAAGAGAAGTCATCTGTAAACAATTAACGCATCTGTGGCTAAGTCTCAAGTAAATGGGTTGTTCTGCCTTCTGGTACTTAATTAGTATGCTCTGTTCAGTACATAGTGAACAGAGTCCCCAGTCAGCAGTGCCTCCAAAACAAATTAAAAGGAGCATAACAAATCTTGCTTTTCTCCAGACATGCAAATCTCTCTCTACACCTGTGTACAAATATATATATGTGTATATATATATATATATATGCACATATAGGGAGAGAGAGAAAATAAAGTTACAGGAGGAAAACATAGCAACTGCAATCATGTTCATTTCTCATCTTTCTGAAAAAATCAGCTTTGTAGAGCTGTAGAGCTGATGACAGCCTCCATGAGGACAGAGCTTGGTGAATAATTCAGTCCCAGTACATTTTAGATATAGCTCACAACTTCAGCATCTTGCAGATCAGTTAACTGTACTTGTATGTATGAGAAAAAAGCAGCAAAACATAACCCAAGTCACAAAAAAGATTGAACACACATTCATGAAAAACATAAATGTGCCAATATATCTATTTTCTCATGTTAATAATTTGATAACAATAATAATGCATTTCACCATTAAAGATAAACGTTTTACCTACTAGTGTCTGGGGGAGAAGGGATTGTATTTGACTCTAGTGAGAGCAGGCTGTAACCCCAGAGTGTTTTCTCACAAGTCACCAATGCAATTGCAAGAGGTTTAGGCTCCTCAGTGTTGGTACCCTTGTGCTTTTCAAAATGGCCACATTGTAAAGGATGGTGCTCACCCAGCAAGGGAGAAAAAATGATGCTGTATTAAGGCAGATTAGTTTACAAAAGCAATGGGAGACTTAAAGTGATAAACAGCCTGTGCTGATAAAAATTCATATGCATTTCAAGAGCACTCCTAAAGGAACTGAGTAGGTGCTGCAACAAATTATTATCTAATATAATTAAACACAAACGTAAAATAGCATTAAGGGACAGGTTTTCATTGCTGTTGCAGTGGCCGATTGCAAGCAAAGATCCCATTAGAGGTAATGGGAGCTGAAATTATAATCCACTGTGCAGTGTCAAAACTAATGTCCCTGTGGTTTTGGCTTAAAGTGGCAGAGTTAAGGCAGCAACCTGATTTACAATTCTCTCCATCATGTGCAGACAGCAGACCTCACAATGCCCCTCTTCCCTTTCTGCCTCCCAAACATGTTTTTAAGAAATCCACATTTGAGCAGGAGGGAAGGAGGATCAGGCATGCTATGTATAATTGTGCAGTTCTTTGCTTTTGTTGCTTTAAATCAAGCCTTTACTTTTTTTGGCATGATTAATGGCTAGAGCAAAGGGCTACCACTGGGAGCTCTGATGCTTTTCACTTTGTAACCATGGGTAAATCACCTTTGGACTGCCGTAGCCAGGCTGTTAGGAAGGTGAAGAAAGCTGCTCTCCCTGTCTAAAATCACCCTTCAGCTCTTACAAGAACAAATTGCACCAGCCAGTGGCAAGTGCAAATCACTGGGATGGCTGGTAGCAGTATTTCTTAAATGAAATACTCCCTGGGAAGGCATTTCATACCCCCCAGGCTCTTGTCACCTGCTGATAACAGGTTTTACTTGGTCACTTAAGCTCTTTCAGAGAATGGTCAGCTTTAAACAGACTAGATGCCCACATACAAATGCTGCAGCCCAGTTGCAACCTAAACCTGTGGGCTTGGGCTGTCTCCCATCTTTGAATTAGACCTGATGATTCTAAAGTGCTGGAATAAAAACCATGCAACTATGGAATCTGTACAAATGTGTGTAGGGGTTTTATTCACTTTCATAACCTGTAAGTGTTTAGGATAACGTGTTTACATTACTGCTGGAAAAGAACCTTACCTATGCTGAGAGCGGTGATGGGGTTTCACACCAACATGTGGTTGATGGGATGGACTATGCTCTCTACAAGCCTGTGAATGACACCAAAGTGAGGGGAGTTGGAGGGCAAGGCTACCCTTCAGAGGCAACTCAACAAGCTGGAAGCAAGACCATCAAAAAGTTCATGAAGTCCCCAAAAGACAAGTGTAAAACCCTGAATGTGGAATGGACCAACCCTGTGAATCTCTGCTGACTAGCTGGGCAGCAGCTCTGCAGAAAATAACCTTGGAGTCCTGATGGATGGGTCACTGAACCCCAGGATTAATTTCTGTATCATTCTGCCTTCCAGCAAGCTCACAGCAAAGCCTTCTTATACACATCATGCATTATTTGCCTTTCACCATCCAAATGTGGCAAGGAATTAATCCCATTTTATGTCAAGGAAAACATACAGACATCTGCAAACTTGAGTCTGGTTCACTGGCACCAACCACCCAGTGAATCAGTGGTAAAAGCAGAATTAAAACACAGGAATTACTGGCTCTCAGTTCCACCAATTATCCATTCAACCATAAGGATTTTACATGAAAACCTCATCTTGCCTTGGCCCACTTTCATGATGTATTTTAACAGCACTGAACACAACAGCTTTCTGGCCCACGACTGATAATTCTCGGCATTAATGTAATGCAGATTATGATAATTATTAATAATGTTCTAGGGTATGAATAAATTGTGTGGAATATACGAAATTATACTGGTGCAGAGCAGTGAGCTGTAAGAAAACATTAAAAAATAACTCATGGAAGAGTATGTGTAATAAATTAATAATTGTCACACAAGTGATAACGAGCAGGACAAAGCTTTTTGGACTGGCTTTTCCATGTATGTTTGTACACTACCTGGCACTATCCATCATCAGGCCTGCTACACACTATTATGGTACAAATAAATTAAAAAAATAAAGAAAGAAGACAGTAATACAAACTTTGAGACATACGGAGATCTTGTCTTCAATACAGAGAAAGAGAAAAGGTGGCGAAAAATAGGGGAAAAGGTTAGTTCAGTAGGGGAGAAGGTTTGCTTCACTTACACTTCTTCTTCTTTTCTGACCATCATACTGAAAAATTTAATAACTGAGTAATCAGAATGAAAATCCCTGAATCAATATTCAATACAACACTGGTTTTCAATGCAAGGCATTTCTGGATTTGGCACACTGTTCAAACCACTTTTATACTCCCTCTATCACAAACTAACTGCAAACACGAGTATCAATGTGACTAAGACAATGAAAGGTTTTGAAGGTATTGCCCTGGCCTCAGCCATTCTGTCATTTCTAAAATTTCACAGACTGACCTTCTTGTCCAGCAGATTCAAACTCAAAAACCAGACACATGGAACCTGACTCATTTCCAGAGAGAATACTAGGAATCCACCAAACCTGTTAAACCCCTGTAGTGAAAGGGTCAAGTACAAAGTCATGCTTTACTTGAGGTTTGAACCCTCCTGGAAAGAAAGATTTTCAGATTAACTGAAAAATCCCACAGTTTCATGTGTACTAAGTCAGAGACAAAGTCTATAAATATCACCCTCAAAAGGTGAGAGAATTCACTGATCTTTTCCAAGACACCTGGGGCACTTATTCCACTTTCTGCATTGCTTCTGCCACTGCCTGTTGTTTGATTGTTCTCTGCTCCTTCCTTTTGAAACACCTGTTATTACATTCTATTTTTAGTATTATAACACACAAATATGAATTACAAATGAAGTAGTACAAGGAAAATTTGATGGCATGAGCTGAAGAAAAAAATACAGTTTTATAAATAATATTTAAAACCTTTCACAAAATCCAAGGTTCGAATCACAGAATCATAGAATCACAGAATAGTTTGGGTTGGAAAGGACCTTAAAATCATCTAGTTCCAGCCCCTCTGCCACGGGCAGGGACACCTCACACTAAACCGTGTCACTCAAGGCTTCATCCAACCTGGCCTTGACCACCGCCAGGGATGGAGCATTCATAGCTTTCTTGGGCAACCCATTCCAGTGCCTCACCACCCCTACAGTAAAGACCTTCTTCCTTATATCCAATCTAAACTTCCCCTGATTAAGTTTGAACCTGTTACCCCTTGTCCTATCACTACAGTCCTTAATGAAGAGTCCCTCTGCTTTGAGGTCTCCATGCAGCCTTCTCATCTCCATGCTGAACAGCCCCAGCTTTCTCAGCCTGTCCTGCCTCCAGTAAAGTAAATGGCAGAATGAGGCATTTCATCCCACTTTCTGGTACAGCTCCACCAGTGTACTTCTGAAACGAGTAAATAAAACAGTAATAAAACAGGTAATAAAACAGCATAAATTCTCTGATCCTTTGGTTTTCTAGATGGCACCTGCTAAAACAGGTATAATAATTACTGATTACAGGGGCCTAAATGTCTATGATTGCATGACAGCAAGAATAACTCTCAATTCATTTCATAGAGACAACTGAAAAGAAAATGTATTTAGCTCTTTACTTTTAGCATTTCTAAAGTATTATTCACCATAGTATCAGTGAAAACATTAGATTATAAAATTGAAATTCTTCCTAGACAACAATCCCCTGGGTCATTTATACACAGGATATTTATCTTACATCCTTTAGGGTATGCAAACAATATGGGCTCCAATTTCCATATTCAAATATAGCTTTTAATAAGTAGGAGAACAGTATATGCTCAGAAAAAACATTAATCACTTGGGTCTTTAAAATGAAGAGCACTTTAATAGCAATGACTTCCAACAGCTAATATCATGGAAGCATGGTAATAATT
Organism: Lorius lory; assembly: GCA_025629905.1. Lineage (NCBI taxonomy): Eukaryota > Metazoa > Chordata > Aves > Psittaciformes > Psittaculidae > Lorius > Lorius lory. The sequence goes on from JAOSLQ010018037.1 coordinate 9,906, forward strand.
GGCTTAAATAACTAATTTTGGCACCAAATAAAATTGTTTCATCTTTTAATTCAGCAGATACTTGCTTCAGAATTAATAATTTAATATCTCTATTTAAAAGAAACAACCCACATAAATTGTACATCATTGGTACTGCAACAGGCCACTCTACTAAATTTATTTTTCAACAAATATCTATTTTTTTTTTTAAGAATTCACTTATTTTTAGATAGATCTAGAGTCATTAAGTGGGTGATGGTAATTCTGTGCTCTGGAATTTTAGTAACACATAATATTAAATGCCTTGAAATGTTTGCATATCTGAGAGGAAACAAAGCAGGATCTTTAAATACAAGTTAAAAATTTATACATTATATTCTCGAACATGGTATTATAGTTAGCAATAACAACACTGTGGTCCTACTCTGACATCAAAGTTAAGGCGTGCTAGGCTCTGCACAAACACACAGACCACAAGAATTGCCAACGTGAACAGACAAATTAGCAAATGTAGAAGGAAATGTCTTCTATAACATTAACAAAGCCTGAAGCAGACTTGAGCCTGTTAAAGATGACCAGGCACCATTGCACGTTAGATTTTTACCACCACAATACAATTAAACTGTACGCCGGCGTTAGTCCATCAGGCAAATACAAACCAAATTAGTAGTTCTATGCCCTAAAATTGCAAGCACTTCCATGCAGTAATTATCTGTTATAGCAGCAACTGTGAACACTATATGAAAAAATGCACGCTTTGTAAACCTCCACCAAGAAGGGATCTCACTTACAATTTATTAGCATTTCCACTATCTAGAACAAAAAATTTCTGAAGGTATGTGCCCTTCTTCACCCTACATCACTCATGCTTAGTCTAATGAAAATAAACCTGACAGCAGCAACCAACACATCTCTAACACAGCTCAGCATCCACCTTCCATATTTTATTATTTTTAAAGCATCGAGAAGCAGAGAGAAAAACAAGAACAGCAGTAAAACTCACTGTTCTTAGCATCACCAAAGCAAAGAGAGACAAGGAGTCAGACAATAAATATTAAACACTCAAAAGAGTTCCTTCTAAAAATGAAACTGTCAGCATTGACTATAAGTGTTTGTTTATTATTGATCTCTTGGGACCTGCAGTTGTCACGAGGTACTAGAGACTGCAAACTCTGTTTTAGAAATCAGGCATTGAGAATTTTGATAGCAAAAGACAGGGGAAACAATTTATCTGTTAAAAAAAATAACCTCAATTTTATAGCTCTCCTTTCATCAGAGCTTCATTTGAAGTCTTCAGTCTCTCCTATATTAAAAGAAGAGTTCTAGTCTGGCAAGAAACACAGTGGGAGGTATCTTACAAATTAATACATAAACTTGAGGCCACCTCTTACAGTGTGAGAGTATAATCTAGAAATAATTTATGGAAACCCTGATTAAAAAAGACCAGGGAAAAACCCCAGTAAATTCTCACTAAGCGGAGAATAAGTTAAACATCAGAACAAGAAATGCTGGTTAAAAAGACTGTAATCATGCAAAATCTAGTTAGTCTCAAGCCTAGACAGAAGATACTCAAGTTGGCTTGCAAATCTTTTACTGAAGGAAGTATCTTCATTAGTGTTTACAAAATCAGATCTTCCAAATTATTCTTTTTTCAAGCTTTTGTTGTAAAATTTCATCCAATTGCATTAAATACATCATAGGATTAAGTTTTCTGGCTATGTCTCATCAGCTGGGAAGAGAAGCAATTCCACCACCTTGGATGCACATACACTGCAAACTGGGCCGTGACAGGGACACTGAACTTCCCAGCTGAGAGCCAGTTTGTCTACTGAGCTGTGCAGAGTTACTTGTTCCAAACCCCACGCAGGACTTTCAAAAGCCAGTGACGCACTATTCTGACGTTACTGTCATACATCATACATGGAAAACTGGAATGGAAAATTAGGTAGGTGTGTACCCTCATGCATTCCATCACAGCTCATAAACCTTACTGTGCTGAGACAGAGTCAGGTTTTTTTAGGAGCTTCCTTGGCACCTGAAAGCTCTCCAGGGAAAGATAAACTTTGGCAAAGAGACCAGGACCGCACTGCTGGACAGAAACAAAAACTGCAAGGAGATGCGCTGGGGTTAAGCTCCATGCTTACCAGTCTTCCACCATGAATCACAGACACTCCCTGTGCAAGGGGTGAATCATACTCTATAGCAGGCTGGAAAAGGAAAATGGGTCCCCCATCACAACAACAGACTAACAGCCACCTCCTGAAAATGAGCTGGTAAATAAAGGCATGCATCCCCCTTAAATCCAAGTAGATCTTCACAAAATGCAAATGGAGTGGCCTCAGATGCCAGTGAGTCTGTAGAAATGCTGTCTGGGAAGACAGTCAGGCTAAGAAAGGTTGCAGATCATTCCCAGCCCTTGGTCAGCAGTTCAGCCCCCAGTGCTACAGATGCACCCATTACCAGACATGCAGGAACTCTGTAACCCGGGAGGTCACAGACTAGGAAAGCACACAAAAGGCATCTGTGGTCCATAGCACAGTGGATATAACACTCTTCAGGATGTCAATTGGAGCTCAGTTCTCCACAGGAGGAAATGAGGCCTGCTTGAAGGAAAGGAGGATCTTCGGTGACAATGGCTGTATTCTGTATTTTGATGTACATGATTTCCATTCAGCTGGAACAACAGTGTGTGCAAAGGCTGGAGTAGAGTAAAAACAAGAATATGCAGCAGAGGGCAGGAATTTAGCCTCAGATTTTTTCGTCTTTTTCTGCAGATTCACAGACAAGTGTTTTTCAGACAGGAAGCAGTAGTTGATGTCATCCCATCCTTTGCTTTTGATTCCTTTAAGTTCCTATTAGGTTAAATTCCGATTTAGTAATTTGATGTACTGTGAAATGACTATAGATTCCAGCTGTAGCCAGGCAAGCAGCCAAGGTAACCTCATGGTGAGAGGGATGGGTCTTGGCTCTGTTCTTGAACATGTAACACATTTTAACAATTGATTTTCATTGAAATATGTTTATGTCACTTCAAACCAGAGCAGTATCGGGTTTCCTTCACACTTTGTGCTGCTGAATTCAATTGCCTCATTTGATCCTAATTACAGGAAAAAAAACAGACAAATGGCTCCTCACATGAATAATACTTAAGAAAAGGTAACTGCTTAAATTTCATCTAGGAACAACCTGGGAGTTAGCACAAGCCCTATAAACTGACTGCAATGCATATGAAGCAAGAAAAAGACAAACTTGAATCGGTTATAACTGAAGATTTACAGCCATCACTAAGCATAGTATTCCCCAGCACAATAGAAGTAAAGTTTTGCTGTGAAAAAAAAAAGAACAAATGTAACTATGGTAAAACTGGTCCAAGAAGCCCAAAACAGCCCAAGAGTGCATGAGAAAACAGAGTCCCTGCTCACCTCTAAATGTTCAGGAGCATCTTACAATAAAGCAGAATAAACTCCCTATCTGAATCAAAATTCCCATGTTGCAAGGCAATTCCTATCATGTCTTACTGCTGTTTTGAAAAATCAAGATTACTTCTTCCTCATCCTGGGCAGCAATTTCTCATCAAGGCTCTGCCTGAAGGAACAGATCAAGGAAATGGACAGGCCTTCTCCCCATCCACATACCTTCAAAACACAAAGCTCTTACTGCTTCTTCAGCTTTCCTTTTATGTTTTCAAACATGTATGTGACTTGCTGTGGACTGGATATTTCCAGAAAGGAAAACACAACATTAACTACATCATTTCTTTTTTTCCTGGGAAACTTGATTACAACTGCTAAATTCTTTCACAGGAGAAGCAACAAGCTTAAAATACCTTTCCCTGTAGAATATCTAATTATAACTACAAAAATAACCAACTTGTTTGCTTTGATCTCCATAATAGCTGTAAATTCTAAGTATTGCATTAATAATATATTCAAGCACCATAAGCAACTGTGTTTATTTCAATCAGTTTTCAATTACTAAATCAATTGTCATAGTCACTTTAACAAAATATTTCTAACAAGAAGCTTTAGGTGTTTTAGCCTAAAATGACACAGAAAGTTCAGATGAATAATTGTGACTGCACTATATATTTATTAAATTTTGCAGAAGTATTAAGGCAATAGTTACTGGAATACAGGATCACGCAAAGTTCATATATACTGACAAAAACACATTAAAATAATGTATTAGCCATAGAACACAGAACAATGAAGGCCAAAGAAATAATGTTCACTTTGATTCATCTTAATATGAATGAAACCTTGAATAATTACACCCTTTGTTTGGAATTTCTTGCCTCCTGTTTTGTATCATGCTTCTAGTATCACTTAGGAATCATACTATCAAATAATTCAAAAGTAAATTTTAGATGCTGCATAAGGGATTTCATAAAACATCACAAAAAATATTTCTTTCTAATGACACCATTTATATAAATAATATTACAAGGTTTTTTAAATGAGGCATATTTTTCTGCAATGCTGAAACCAAAAAATACATTGTCTTAATAAAAAAGTATCTATCCCCAGCTGCATATCTACCTTAACTTCATCAATGAAATATAAAATGAAAACAAATGTCATATGGTGAAAGACACACTGACTTCTAATATCAATCATTACTAATAACTTAAAATATGTTAATTAGCTTTTAAAACCGATTTTATTATACATTTCATATGAAATGTGGGGTTTATAGCATTTTCCAGCAAGTTTTTTTCCCCCTAGAAAAAAGCTATTCTAGAAAAGTATTTATTTTTAAAGAGTCCAAATACATAATGATTCAGAAAATTTTACCATGTTTACAGTAAGTGAAAATTTATGCTTAAAAAGTCTGACCTAACCCTAATTACTGCCAATAAAAATATTCTCCTTCACTTCAAGAGATCTATTAGCAGAACATTTGGACTGACTATCTAAGTTGTTTTTCAATTTTATTTGTTAACAAACAAAGTGGCAAAGGACCACCAATATTGCCTAACTTGTTTGCATAGCTGTCATCACTAGAAATGATAAAGTTTTTTCTTATCACAGAATGTACTCACAGAACTGAGTGGGAAGAGACCACCAGCGGCTACCTAGTCCAACTGCCTGCTCAGAGCAGGGTGCACAGAGGAACAAGTGTACAGATCAGATCAAACCTTTTCTCTATCCAATACTTAATACAGAAGATGAAACAAAAGATTTATGTGCACTACCCATCGTGTAGCACTATATGAAAGCAAAAAAATTCTTTTTGCCAATTAGATGCATCCAGCAGACATTCTGAGCGTTATTTGATTAACATTTTCACGATCCTTACAAACTGCAGTGCTGGTAACAGCCATGAACTAATCAACTATCCATCTTTTGAAGCCCAGACATCCCTTCCCACACTCCACAGCAGTAATGAACATGTGTTGATCTGTATTACTTCTATTCAGAAAGGGAAAAAACAATATGAGACAGGGGCAAGGTTGACACAACAGGGATGTTATGACTGAAGTGTCATTACTCTCTTGCCCTAATTCCAGAGACAGATTACTACTTAAGGTCAAATGACTTGGATTTCCACAGTAACTGTTGAAAGCAAGAAGTTTCTCCCTGCAGCGCTTTCCTATCCTTTCCCAGTAATTCAGTAAATCAATGTTGATGTCATGATCAGCAATTTAACCAAATTTCTTATCAGCAATTACCTATTCTTTCCTATTAGCAAAACCCACAGTCAATATTTTGTGCAATATTCAGCATATATACACACACAACTGGAGTTAGGTCTGGCCGGGTGTGCAGAAATACAGCTTCCAACAAATTGAGTTAATCTAGACAGAGATGTTCCTCTATTTCCTGGAGCACACAGAACAGCTGCAGAATGCAGCAGGACAGCAGCCCTAAGCAGCCTATCTTAAAGGTTAAATGGCTGATATTGGCAAAGCCAGCTAGGAAAATGGAAACCCATTTTGCATTTATGTTAAAGGTGATTTGCCATCCAGGTATTTTAGTTCCTTCTCCACATTTTTCACTCATAAAGTTGCTGCTTACAGGGTTGGAAGTAAGACTCTCCCCTCTTCTTTGTTGCAAAGCTATCAAGGGCCTCTTTGTTCTCACGTTGTGTGGTTCATTAAAAAGGGAGAACTTTCATTTTCCTTATAATGGAAGTTGTGCCCTCAGAAAATACACATATTCCTGAAACAACTCCAAGTGGAATCTGTTGATATCAGATACATATTTCCCTCAGATACATTCTCACACAGAAAGAGAAATAGCTTTTCATAAAAGAAACTAAAAGGACTTGAAGAGTAATGCAAAACACAATAAAAGAATTTGTTCTAGCTGTGCATTTTTAAAGTACCTATCATTTTGGAGATGTGTCTCAGTTTCCTAAAATGTTTATGTTAAAAAACACTTTAAAAATACACAGCAGATTTCTTTAGGGATTTTATCAGATTTCATTTTTAACTGATTTTCCAGAAGTGTATATTTTAATAGAAAAAATCCTGTTTCACTAAACATTAATGTCAGGTAGCAGACAAGATCCTCCACTCTAGTACTCCTGTTGCACCTGAAAAGTATTCACTGGGGAAAACTACTCTGCCCTCACAGCCCCGCTATCTCGATCATTATTGAGTGAGCTGTGTGTAAAATGGATTTGCATTTCAGTGACATGTATTTTTAAGTGCATGCTGATGCTGCACATGCTTGCCTGGACACACCACCTCCATTTACCTTCAGCATGTTAAAATTGGAACCTTTCTATTATCCCATTCTCAGTACTCAATAACTCCCATTTCTGAAGTTTCTTACCCATCTTTGTGAACCTTTATCTAAGAAGTAGGCTGAAGTGCCAGGCTATGCTAATAAGGAGGGAGTTCCTAGTGAATCCATGTCTGGTTTAATCCTTATTTTCAGATGACTTCTTCTGCAATATATACTAATTAATTAATTTCCACATTTACTTCCCAAACTCAATTCCATTAGCGAGTAAACCTCCACTGGGTCTTCTCTCTCTATCTCTGTGGACTTCTTTATTATATACCCACTCATTTTCAGGACACCAAAATTTCTGCCACCCAACACAGCAGCTGGATTTTCAGACACATTACAACTTTCACCTGTTCTGCTACCAACAAGACAACATAAGCTTCACTTTCACCTTTTCAACATCTCATCAACATTTAGTTTCCTGCCCCCAAATTTCCACCAGCTTGTTCTTTACAGCAACAGTTGCCCCCTGTAAGGCTTTCCCATACTGTACACTGAACTTGCTCAAATTCCACCTTGCTCAAGCTTCTCTTCAAATTCCACCTTCTCATTCAAAATCTTACTTTGATATTAGTAACAGTAAAATATGAAATGTTATTTTACCTATTTGCAACCCCTACTTAGAATACTTTCTTATTTCAGCCCAAATATAAATTGGGGAATAAGATCTAAAATGGCACTTGAGTAATTTCATGATTATATCAAAGACGTTTTCTCTAAGCTTTAGGTCAGAGGTTTTTTTTCTGCTAGATTATTCATGCCTTGTCTGATCCCTCACTTTTTTGGTAATATTCTTCACCAACAAAATCAAGCAAGAGATATTTCTCAATTGTCTTTCCCACAGTGCATCATTATTATTCCAGTATTATTTTTTTATGGAACTAAAGCACACGTGGATGACATTTGTGCATATTAATTCTTGGATACCATTAACTCAATGTATTTCTGGATGCTTGTGTGCAAAGCCACGTCACTGCACAGAGCAGAAGAGAATTTCAGTTAATTGGGAACCAGCTAGAATGAGGTACTTAACAGCTGCACGACCTACGCAGGAACCTTAAATCAGAGCTAGGATTATCGATTGTCACTGTTGCAATATTCAAGAGAGACATCTGCTGGCAATAAAAGAAAAGAGCACCCATCATGAACTATATGAAAGCACTACACATTTAATTATGCAGATATATACTTACCCATGAAAATTAGCTATTCAGGGCTAATTAGAAATACCCAATCTGCTGAAATCATATATTTACTTTCATTACACCATTTTCCAGATGCACCCTGTTTCATTTATGATGCATTTTATCTGTTTATGTTGGATATGATTTGCTACATTACACTGCTCCAAAAATGTCATACCATCTATGCAGCTAATACAAGGGTATTTATTTACTAAAAGAATCATACAGCTGGTGTAAAGCTTGAATATGTGCTCTGAGTGCAAGGTACTTTATAGCTAGGAGTCTTGTAATCTTAACAAATCAATGACAAGATGCCAGGAACTAATTAATATGTATCCATTAACAGCAAATGGTCAAGCTTTAATGCTACCTTAACTAATGTCATCCCCAGCAATGACACTGAAATCAGAGGAGTATGACCATCAGCACAGCACTGGTGAGATGGGACTCCAGCCCACCTTTCAGTGCTGAAGCTAGCTCACTATCATTGGGCCACAGGTTATTTTCAGACAACTTTCATGTGGGCTATAAAGGAAAAATCTTCCTGAGCCAATGTCTTAAAATGACACCTAGCCACAGCCTTAGTTTGGCTTAGCCTGTGTTTCAGTATTCACATTCTGAACTTTGTCAAGAGCCAAGGAGGAATATGTACCACAGGTGTCAAAACATTTATGACCATCCAGCAGAGGTTATTTCAAAGGAAAAGCAAGGTGCAGAGCTAGCCATTGCTAACGCAGTACTGCTGACACAGCTGCCTTGTATTTTATTCCACCTACTTTTTACATTTTCCAGCCTTCTCTTCCCAGCTACAAAACTATTTTTTTTTCAGCTCTGCTCAGGAAGCAGCCCATTGTTTCACCACCCTGCCCCATGATGGGAAAACATATCTGTAAGCATCAGCCATGCTGTTCCCTCTCCAGAATTTATCCTTGGGTCTTAAGAAGACACTAGTGACCAGACTTTCCATTTTCTTTTGGAATACACCAAATTGCATATAAATACCTTATTAAGAAAAACAAAACCACCACACTCAGGAGGGGTATGTATGCTCCTAACACTACACCTATTCACATGGTCCTCCTCCTTGTGCCCTTTCCCCTTGTATTTCTTCATCTTGGTCATTTTCACAGACAATTTCCTCCTTTGTTATTTTTGTGACTGTCTTCACTGTATTTGCCCTCCCACTACCCTCAAACATGTCTTTTTCTGCATTCTTCCTAAAATTTAGACCTTAAAGTAAGAAAACAGCAGCAGTGCCCCAGGATTAATTTCAAGCTCATCTTTCATTGCATTAGGGCATTGAACTATTGTTCCAATGAGTCAACTGAAGATATGGGAAAACAATTTTCCGAGAGGCAGGGAAAATGGACAGTAATAGACATGCCTAAACAGTAAGTCCTAGAAAGAATACTAATGCTTCAGGGAAAATACATTTTAACCAAACTCAAAAAAGGGGGAAAAAAGGAGAGGGGAAAAGGGAGGGAAATCCCCGACCATTTCCCTTTAGGAGATTTAAACTGTTTTCAAATTGTTTTAGCAATTTCAGCTACATAATAAAAAAAATACTTCTATGTATATAACTGCAAGATAACAGCAGAATTCCCTCTAGGCTTCCTTTCTAATCCATTCTTCTTATCCTAAACAGCACAGTCCTACTTCTTGTCATCTTCTCTCCCAGGTGAGGAGAAGCTTTATCTCCTAATTGGCTCCACTCTTAATTTCCATAGCTTTACTCCAGTTCTTTCCATCCATCATGATCCACATCATCATCATCATAGCTACAGGAATCAGGCTTATATAAAAGTTGTTTGTTGGAAGTGACCATTTTACATGACAACAGGCTATCCACCAGAATTAGTATTTCTGAGAGGAATGCCTGTTACTTCACATAATTTGTATTTTTGAGTATGTCAATGGCCAGAGGCACAGGTATTATCTGAAACACCCTAACTTCAAACACACTGATTACAGTCTGCAGACTACTGAGGGACTGAAGCTTCAATCAAACATGTAGGTGGTTCTCAGGGAGCTAATGATTAAGGTCATCTTGCATCTGCTCTTATGGACAGTGGTACTTGGTGATCTTTTCAAATTCTCATGCTTATTAATCAGAATTCCCTTGACATGATGACGGATGGGCACTCCTTTGAAAACAAAACCAAACCAACCTATTTTGTTATTGATTTAGCGTACTCTGCTTTCTCCTCTAGAGTCACGATACACAGGGTTACCCTCTTTGCTGGATAATTTGTTTTTTCAGCATGAACTATAGAAAGAACTACACAGAAGGAACTGTCAAAAGCACTGCTGCAGCAACAAGCTAGCCATAAAATTATCTTCCAGTAGAAGGAATGAGGTCACAGCAGCTGAAGATGGAACTGCACAGAATCCATTTAAACCATGAGATATTATCAGTATAGCCCATAAGTCTCCCAAATACTTAAACTGATGGATCTTGCAAAGAAAAAAAAAAAAGGTCAACAACAGACCATGGTCATCCCGAACGCCTAAGACACAGCTAAACCATACAGTCATGATTTTTCCTGAGGAAAGTAATGGCCTAACTGTAAATGTGTTTAAGATTTAATCTGTTTAAAACAAAAGAGGAAAGTTAAATAATCAGTCAACATACACCAGCTGCTATTCTCTTCACGAAACAGATTTCTTGTATGCACACTGAAAAACAAAAAATCAGCCTTAAGTAGCTTCAAAGAAAACACTCCCTGGATCACAATTTCTGTCCATCAATGCATGGCACTAGTCATCGGGAGCAAAGGCATATTGGGCTGAAATACTTGAATGACATCTTTCCTCTGAATCAGCTATGCTGTATGATGAAAATGCCACTTAATGAAACTCAATGTACCATTATAATACAGTTTCACTGCAATAGTACTTTTATGTCTGGCATGAGCCAGTCTCCATTATTCTAAGTAGTTAATGTAAGTAACACAGATTGTATTTGCTGATATGATTTCACATTTCTTGATAGGATGGGCTGCAGCTCTGAAGAATATTATTAGCAAGCTGGAGACAACTCACATTCCAATGCTGCTACAATTAGAAACCATCTACATCTCCCAGCTACTGCAATTCTAATTCTGAGGATAACTGGAGCCTATCTTTTACAGTAACTATTGGCAAGTACGAATGAAAGCTCACTTTACATGCCAATAATATTTACACAGTTCTGAAAATATAATCTCACACAATGGTAACCCTTAAAGACATAACAGGGTTTCAGCATAGTGCTTAGCACCTAAGTGTAGAACATACTAATAAAGAACAAATCTTACAGATACATAAAAAGGCTTTCTCTGTTAATACCCGTTTGAATTAAGTTAGGAGCATATGAATATTCATAGCAAAATCTATCTGAATTTTAAAGGTTTTGCATAACATCTCCCAAATAAATTTTGAGATCTATAGACATCACCATCATCTGAAAATGCAGAGATTTATGACAGTGTTGACTCCCAACATACAAGGAAAAACGTTTGAGTGACATGTAGATTCTCTTCCAACTTTTTGCATTTCACAACATATGCAACCCATTCCAGTACTATTAAATGAACCTTATTATTGTCAAACCTATTAGAGTTTATTGAGCTGAGATGAAATGGTTCTGCAACAGGAATTTTAGAAGTGTTTGGAGTATGGCATATGAACAGCCAGGAACAAGGTACAAGACTGCCTTCAGGACTAGTCACAAGTTCTAGTATTTTACAGCTGGCACGGATCAGGCTCTCTTTAATTTTGTATGTGGTGAACTGTGCCTTTTTTGTGTAACCTTATCTGCTGTGATGACTATTTTATGTATGTGTGAGGTAGCACCAAATCCATATCTCTTATCTAATGCTCAGTAGAATTCATCTTTCCCACTCCACAGGAGGTCTCATTACTTCTTTTACATTGACAAGTACAATCCTAAAACAATATGATTTCCAGAAAAGAGCAAGACTATATATTACAAGCATTTTAAAAAGTAGGTCATCCTGGATATATACTTGGTATCAAGAAGTAGGGTTTGACAAAGATTCATGTTTAAAGAAAAAGCACCCATCATTATCTCAGATGCAAACACAGCTAATAAAAGCACTTATCTGAATTAATATGCAGACATTACTCTGCTCTCTTAAAATTATCTTATTCCTTCTCCATCACCCTACACACTCATACACAAGATACAATGCACAAAACCAGGCAACTTCGAAGGACCCCTTCAGAGAGCCTGCAGTTTCATGATGGTTTTATTCCATTTATGCACCCCTCACCAACCTGTCTTGTCAAAACGTAGCATCTAAATCACTTCTGAAGCCACTGGATCCCCATTCCTGACACTCCATAGAAGAACGGGACACAACAGCAAAGAGGAGAAAACCCTCAAAATATACAAGGCTCCCTCAGTTACCAGACTTGAACACCTTTAACCAAGCAACTCTGAGTCTTTGAGACAACTTCTGTTTTGTTTCTTACCTCTTTTTGTGTTCTTAGAGTAAGGCATGTGTTTCGAACTCAGTAGCACAGAAATCATCAGAGATGCAGACAGTCATGGTCTCTCTGTCAAAATCTACAACTTCTGTGATCGAACACACAGTAAATACGTGGGAAACAAACACCAACACTGAAAAATAGTACATTTTGCAGCAAAACAGCGTATCTTCTTCTGATCCTAAAGACTGGCAGAGACTTACCCAAAAAGAAAATTTAAAGTTCATTTCTTACACAGCTAGTGCTTTTTGCATTTCTGCTAATCAGTCACAATTTCTATTTCAGGCACTAAGTCTCTGGCTAATTTTGTACTTCAATTGTAACTCATCTCTTCCAAACTTTTTAATTAGCACTTCTTTCAAGTTGTATAATTGTTAATTAGTTGCTCAGTGCTAATTTCAAGTTTACTGGCATAGTGCTTTGAGACTTTATAAATAGCTTTCTGCATACTGGTTTGTATTGTTGTGAAGTGACAAATCTAGCAGACCAGACATACGCATCAGGGAAGGGAGTGGCACACTTCTGAAATCAACTTCATTAATAAATCCTACAGATTATAAACTGAAACTAGTATGAGCTCTGTGAAAAGAACTATATTAATGGCAAATAATATAGATTAATTTATAGTGGTGGGTTGACCTTAGCTGACTGCCTGGTGCCCACCAAGCTGCTCTATCATTCCCCATCCTCAGCTGGACAGGGGAGAAAAAATATGACAAAAGGCTTATGGGCTGAGATAAGACATGGAGAGACCACTTGTCAATTACCATGAGGGGCAAAACAGCCTTGACTTGAGAAAAAGAATTTAATTTATTGCCAATCTAAGTCAGAGTAGGATAACAAGAAATAAAACCAACTCTTGAAACATTTCTTCCCAACCCTCCCTTCTTCCCTGGCTCTTCTTCACTCCCAGTTTCTCTATCTCCTCCTTCCAGAGTGGCACAGTGGGAGGAACAGGGGTTGTGGTCAGTCCATCACACACTGTCTCTGCCAATCCTTCCTCCTCACACTCTTCCCCTGCTCCAGCATGGAGTACCGCCCACAGCAGACAGCCCTCCACAAACTTCTCCAGCATGGGTCCTTCCTGCAGGCTGTGGTTCTTCACAAACTGCTCTAACATGGGTTCCTTCCATGGGGTGCAGTCCTTCAGGAACAGACTGCTCCAGCATGGGTCCCCTGCAGGGTCGCAAATATTGCCAGCGAACCTGCTCCAGCATGGGCTCCTCTTTCCATGGGTCCTGCCAGGAGCCTGCTCAGCACAGGCTTCTTGGGGGGGGGGGGCACAGCGTCCTCCCCCTGCTCCACCATGGACCTCCCCAGGCTGCAGGTGGAGATCCACTCCAGTGTGGACCTCCATGGGCTGCAGGCAGAGATCTGCTCCACTGTGGACTTCCACGGGGAGCAGGGGCAGAGCCTGCCTCATACCGTCTGCACCATGGGCTGCAGGGGAATCCGTGCTCTGCCGCCTGGAGCACCTTCTCCTTCACTGACCTTGGGGTATGCAGAGTTGTTTCTCTTGCATATTCTCACTCCTTTACTCCCAGATGCTGTTGAGCTACAGTTTTTACCCTTTCTTAAATAAGCTACCATGGAGGCAATGCCACTGTCAGTGCCACTGTTAGGCTAAGCCTTGTCTAGCAGTCAGTCCAACTTGGAGCCATCTTGCATTGGCTCTATCAGACACAGGAGAAGATTCTAGCAGTTTCCCCCAGAAGCCACCCCTGTAGCTCCCCTGCTACCAAAACCTCACCATGCAAACCCAATAAATTTATTCAAGTTATTACAGTTTATATCAATACACTGTGGTAGTAACCACACATCTAAATCACGATTGGGTTGAACACCGCTAACATCCTTTCAAATAAGGGAAAAGTGACCTTATTGAAGGGACTCCAAACATAAAAAACAGAAGTGACAAATTAGATACAGAAAATAGTTCACAAATATATTATGAACTTATAACTCTTCTACTTACCATTAAGAAACAGCACAATAAATAGCACAAATGTGAGAAACAATGTGTAAAGAGAAGAAGCAAACAGGAGGAACAGAATTTTCACAGCTCACTGCCTGCAAAGCCAAGCATCTGAAGTACAGCCTGGAAGCTCCTGTATAGATTTTTAGAAGCTTTTCCCCAAGACAGGAGAAAATTTTTCCTGGAGAATCTAAGTGATGGGCAATAAAGGCTACTAGATACTTAAAGTGGGAAGCTGATACATTACTGGACCAGTCAGGAACACCAAGATAATGAAATCAACTAGAAAGGGCAAGAAAAAGACTACTAAACTAAGAAGAGATGGCAGAATATCCATTCTGGAAGACCAACACAACTCTCAACTGAATGCACAAAATGTGATTTATTAGTATCAGATTTGAAATAACCCATTACATGGTAAACCCAACTTTCTGACATAATTTTTCAGGGTGTCTCAGGGATGAAAATCTGTTTGTCTGGGTTTTCTTCTTTTTTAAATGCCATACAAAATTCTTTGTAGGAGTGGAAGAGCTGTAGCTTTGCTGGGTTTTACAGATTCTTAAAGCACTCTATGTGAAAACAAGAATTTACACACATGCACTCTCAACACTCGTAACAGTATTTAAACCACATGCATTGCCAGCAGCTGTAACTTTTCAAACTGTGAATATCAAGCCAATGGAAGACCCTCTCCTAGGTATCTTTGAATATAAATATGGATGAATGTGCATACAAAGTGCAAAATACAAGTCTATACAGGTTAGATGGTAACAGAAGCATTCAGCAGCAGAGTTCACCATTCATGCCATTTGAAATGTTAATACTGACACTGCAGACTGCATTGCCTGCTGGCGCTCACATGAGGAGGACGTTTTAGCTGCCCTCAGATTTCACAACTTCTGACTATCCATAACTTCCCACACCAGAAAAGCCTTTCCAAAAGATTTTAAATACTGTAGAGGAGTGGCGGCTGGAATACTGCAACTCCGGTCTTTGTTGGAAGACTTACTTCTCCAAAATTAACATTTTCAAAAGCACTTCAAGTCTCAACACTTAAATACACATAGACGAATGTGCTAAATGTACTGTTACAACACACTACCAATTGCATGCTTATTACTCCCTCTATTGGATCAAACCTGTAATTGCTGGCCTACGAAGCACATATATGAACGTTTTTTGTCTCTGATCTCTGATCTTAACGGTCAGTTCAGCTACACAAAATTTCTGCCTACACGATGTATTCATTTGCATAACCCAAGACTAAAGGATCCCAACTTTGGAAATACATTTTGAATGCCAAAGATGAAGGCACGTGTCTGCCCAGTGTATACAGAATCATAGAATAGTTAGGGTTGGAAAGGACCTTAAGATCATCTAGTTCCAACCCCCCTGCCATGGGCAGGGA
>JAOSLQ010018038.1:1282-21431 GCA_025629905.1 Lorius lory
TTATTAAACTGTTCTTATCTCAACCCGTGGGGGCTACATTCTTTGGATTCTCCTTCCTAACTCTCCGGGAGTCGGGGTAGCAAGGGGGGGGAGTGAATGCACAAGCTGTGCAGTTTGGTTTTAAACCACGACATCTTTATTTGGTAGGCTATTGAGTTTCCACAAAATCTGGGAAATTTCTGATAATGTTAGATAAAACCAAAGTTCATAAAAATGTTTTACTTTGTCAGTAAATGTTGATAAAACCACTTCTGTCTCTGGTGAATTCTCTGTGGAGTTGGCTTTCATGATATCTCAGTAGATTTGCTCCTTTAAATTTGAAGATTGACAAAGACTCACATTTTAATATTCCTGTCCAAGAGCTCCATTAACAAATTCTTTCATAGCTTTCCTCCCTCTGGTTGTATTTTTTCTTGTTTGTTTTGTGGGGTTTTTTTTGTTGTGTTGTTTTGTTTTGTTTGGTGGCTTGGGTGGTTGTTGCAGGTTTTTTAACAGTAAAACATAAATGCAGCAATATTTAAGTTTGTTGTGTCATCAGTATTTGAAGTAATTTTAGTTTCTTGGTTTAAAGTGTATAAAAAGAAGAGACATTTCACTCCAGCAAGGCAACAATGGGATTTCCAGAAAAATTTACTTCTATTTAGTAACCCATATGACAGAAATGATACTGATGAACAAAGACACAGCCTGAACAACTCTGTTAGTGATATATTTTCTACCAAGTAAATTTAACTGACCTCTGTCAATACATTTCACTGTCACAGAGTTCTGTAAGACATATTTAGACTTCAGGATGGCATATATGCTCTTTCTCTCTCCCTCTCTCACTTTCCATGTCTTATTGCCGTATATAGTTTGAGCATTCTTATCTAAGGTTGAGCTGAAAGCAAGGACCCACATCCAAGTAGCTGAAACACTACTCAAACAAGTTATCCTGCTTTGTTAGACAAACATCTAACAAGGGCAACTTAAGTAACTGGAGTAATTCATGTTTGGAGTCAGCTGAGTCAGGTGAGGAAAATATTTAATGCTTGCTATCTGCTGTGCAGCAGTTACATTTTTATTTCTGGGTACAACTCACTATGTTGCTTATCCTGAGTATAGCCTCAAATCATCTAAGACTCAGATCAGAAACAGAACTAGTATCAAACTTTCTAGGACAGACAGATTTTTTTTTCAGTACAAGACTGATTTCTATATGACCTATTTCACTGTGTTTTGAAAGGTTGTATGAAATACGGCCATTAGAGGACCTGAATTTGGCATTTTTCAATTCCTCCACAGCAATCTTCAATCAATTTAAACCAGGCAGCCATTGCAAAGTATAATTCTGTCCATAATTATCTTCACCTGCTCATCAGGGCTTCCTTGCTATTTTCTTGTGTTACCTTTACTTATTTTAAGCTATGGTACGAATCATATATATGTCAGGCTATATGATCACTGTAGCTGTCAAAAAACCTCAAAGGGAAACATGCATATAGGTATGAAAAGAAAACTTGAGATAAGTATACAACTTTCATTATGCATAATTCACTTCAAAAGTGGGCCATCATGATCTTCTATTCATATCTTTCCCAGTCCCTGCTTAGTAGCACATATAACATGTGGAGTAGCTGGATCAGAAAGGTGGGCCAAACAAAGAGATACAAAGAATTAAGAAAGGCAGGATCATATGAAGAGAGATGACAGGAAGGAGAGCAAAACCACCTGTGTTAGTAGCAGTCCTCAATTAGATTAGATTAAACATAACATAAAACTTCCTCCTTTGATCAATTTAAAATGATTGTGAAGCCTCAGGGCTAAAAGTTTGGTTACGTCTTGATTCAAAGCTTCTTTGAATTAAATTCAGCTGTGAAGACAGTAGTTCTAATGGATTTAATTTATTTCCTATTAACACAATTTGCAGTGAGCACCAACAGAAGGTGTCAGTTAAGTTCCCAATAATGCACATAGTCTCAGGTGGTAGCAAGCAACAGAAAGGTAGCAAATACAGAAAGGTGCTGAAAATAGAGGTGGAATAAATGCCTTTTGACCATTGATTCCTAAAAGTTCTGACTTGGTCTCTGTTGTTTAACATAGCCTGAAGTTCTAAGGTATGAGATTTTTTCCCAACATTTTTCTGGCTGCTGAGATGTGGTGGCAGTGAGTTTTAAAGTTCAGTTTGAGTGTACTGCCTTTTAATTTAAACAGATGTCTCCTGTTTCCTAAGGATAGGACATGGAGAACAGGTATTCCTGATCACCTGGGTTTTAGTGCTTGTGGTTTTGTTTATGCTTTTACCATATAAATTATTTCTTACCTCCTTCCTGACATATAAGTTCTAGGGTTTTCCCCATCCTACTCATATGAGGCATTTTCCTGTATTCCACTTTCATCATAGATCAGTGATGAAACACTTTTCTTGAAATGGGATGAACAGTGTTAACCAAAGTATTCAGGATCAAAATATAGCACTGACTTTCTTGAAGGGATTACAGTATTTCATTATGTACTGATGTATTACTACACAAGTAATAATTATGTATTACTTTTCCTAATGTATCATTAGGATAAAATGTATTTTTAAATGTAAATGCAGATTAAGCAAAGTTCTTGATTGAATCATCTACAGCATAAACTCATCCATTTCCAGTAAGGTTATCTCCATAGACTTCATTGCACTTCAGATCTGTATTTTGGTTGGTAGACAAGTAATTCACAATATCTGGTGAAAATCTGTAGTAATGATTGAGAATGTTGAGAGTTTAATGCTATTTTTTATAACAGAAATCACATTCAATATAGACAGCAGAGGCTTCAAACAAGCTATTGAATGTAGCTACAAAAAAAAAAGTTTCAAATTATGTAGTATATACACCATGTAATACATGGAAATTATATGCATTCTTCCAGTGCTGGAATGTAAAATCAGTCCTTTTGTCAAGTGCTCCTATTGTAGACTGCCATGTTGGAGACCTACATTCAAACAAAGGACATGGAGGGTCGGGCACTTAGCTTCCAGGGAGAGGAGTCTTCTGTCATTCAATAATTCTCCTCAGTCACAGGCAACAAATGAGCTACTGTAGGTAAGAAACTTCAGAAAAGCTTCTGAAAGCCCTTTTGATAAAGTCTCGCATCTGAGGTTAATGACAACACCTAAGGTGTGGGACTCATGTAATAAGCGTAAATCTGACTTGGAAAATTAAAAACAAAGAATAGGAAACAAAGAAAAAAGTAGCAGTAGTTTGAAAAGAATGGCATTATAGTCAGAAGGAGTAAATAATGAGGAACAATTCAGTGTGATACATGAAGACTTAGATGATTTAGATACTAAAAGATGAAAGTTAGTTCAAAGCAGCTAAATAGAGAGCAGTGACGGGTTCCTAGGGAAAAAAAGGATATCAAACAATTGGGTGTGTCATTAAATATAAGAAATCAAAAGGTAAAAAGAGTCTAAAAGATAATTCTGTGTGCAGCATTAAATATGAATGATAAGTAATAAGACGAGAAAAGAAAAATCTATGTCTAACATTAAAAACAAAGGAACATTACCAACTATGCCTAAGTAGGGCAGAAAGGAGTTGGGTACAATTTATTAATATAAACAAAATCTAGAAGAAAGAGACTAACTAAGAAGTGAATAACAGAAAAAGGAACCACTCTGTTAAAAAATCTAAAAGTTTGTTCACTACTAGGAGATAGGAGTGCAACAAAGATACATACTTCTTATATTTTACAATTAAAAGCTCTGCTAGTCTGTAGCTTTTGCTTACGGTACTAATGGCCCAGCTAAATGACCACTATTTGAACATCGTGCCTAGAGCCTGCTTTCCCCATGTATTTATTTAGAGGAGACATTTGAGGCCCACGTGATCATTCGCTACGAAAAGACAAAGCAAAAGAGACTGGATTTTCAAAACTACTTGAGTCACCAAAGCTTACAGATTAGAAGCAGCCCAAAATCTCAAAATCAGATCTCACAAAAACCTCTTAAAATCTGCACCATATGCAATGCTAACAGAATTCTAATTAGCACTATGAGTTCTAATGTATCGAGTCCATTAACAGTAAAACCCACCAGTGTTAAATCCTGCTACTATTACATGACATAACAATATTAAGAAACTGACATTAATTTTTTTTTGGTTTCTTCAACATGGATAGTCTACATTCTCATTAAGAGAATGACCCTGTCATAGTTGACTTCCTAGGTTCTTCTTTTTTGTGGTGTTGAACCCATGTGAGTTTGTCCATGACAAATCTTTCCTGGCATATCATCCATGATGCTACTATAAAAAATTCACTCAGGATTTTGGCAAAAATGGTGGGTGATTAAGAGAAGCAGTGATTTAGAGAAGCAGTGATTTTTGTTGTTTGTCTCGTAGTTTGCTTGGGGTTTTTTATTATTTTTTCTCTTTGTAAATTAGAAATACAGAGCACACATTAAAAATCTAAGCATTCTAAGGACATTCAGTAGCTGAATTACTGACAGAAGTAACCCTTAGGAATATGGTAACTGCATGAAATACTGCTATATCCCTATCTAGCCTCTGCTTTAGTCCATTTTTATGTACCACTTACTAAAACGAACACTGGAGCTCAGAAGCTGCGATTTATTCCATTTTCTGGAGCCAGGAGGGTTCACTGCAGCTTTAATTTGGTGCTTTAGTTCAGTGTAGCAGTCTCTGTGGGACTGCTAGTGGTCATCTTTTAGCACCCTTAGCCCAGGTTACTGTTCAAAGTTACGCTGCAGTACATGCCTGTATTGATAATTCAATCTAGCTTGTCAAGGTTTTCATGAGTGTAGTGCAAGGAACACTGTTAACTGTAGTACTATATGTTGACCCAGTCAAAACTGTGGGAGTATTATAAATTCTAACTGAACAGAACGTATGAATTGCTTATAGCACACAAAGCTAAATGCTTTTGTTTAGAAGGAAAAAACCCAACCAAACTATTTTTTTAAATTAAAAAGAAAACAAAATCCCTCCACTTCTCCCCTTCCCAAAAATAAGTTTTCAGAATTATTTAACTGCTAAAACTGAAATTTCCAATAATAAAAAATTAAGAATTAACATTGTTTGGGGTGGGCCTGGGGAGATTGCTTTTCATTTGTCTTTTTTTTTTTTTTTTTAATCTGAAAAGACTGTGAATCAACAAAAACACCCCTGCCATACAAAATGTTTAACAGCCTCACTAAAGTCTCACCCTTACTAGGTCTAAGTATCGAGGTTAGAAAAAGCCTTCTATGAAGATGAGACATACAGGCAAAATATCTTGCACAAGCACAAGGGGTAAGGAAAGAATAGCAAGCTGCTAAAGTGGCTATGAGTAGTGTTCTTGACAACACCTCTATCTTCCAAGAGTAAATGTAGATTAAGGAGAATGGTAGTTGGTCTCCAGTTCCATCTTGGATTAGTTTGGACCACCCAATTTCCTACTATCCTGTGGTACAGTAGAAGTGTAGTGAACTGTGGAAATGAGACAGAAGCTCTAAGATACACTAAAAATAAGACTTTTTTTTTTTTCCTTTTATAAAAAATCATTTTAGCAGATCATTTTAGCTCAGTTCTGTAGTGAAATGGGAGAAGATGAGGGTAAAAAAGAAAAAGCAGGTGTTCAGAAAAAACGGTTCTCTAGGACTGTACTACATCTCTATGTTGTCTTATGCAGTCTAGGCTCTTACAGAGCTGTGACCCATTAAGAGTCTAGAAGAAGGGCTACAACAAGTATACTGCAAAATAAGCAACAGCACACTGAACACTTTAGACTCCTGAAAATTAGGACTTCGTGAGATGAAAACAAAAAGAAATGTTATGATACAATACCAGAGACAAAGAGATAGTATTTTTTAGCAGATACGGAGTAGAGCCTGAGTCGTATCTTTGGGTTAATTGCACCTATGTATGTGTAGCACAGACCAAAATGGTTTGAAGTCCAGAAGTCTTTAGTCTGAACAGATGCTGAAACCTCTGCCTGTATCAAGGGTAATAAATTAAACTGTACAATGCCATCTAATTGTTGGCATGCTGCCTGGCACAGTTTTTTGTATTAGCCAGTTAGCATTTCCTATTGAATGCATATACTTCATTTATACTATCCAATCATGTTCACACACTTCTACTACCTATCGTGTCCTTGCAAACAGACTGACCTCATTACTTGCTATAAGACTAACTGTGGTTATTATATCTTGCCCATACAGGTCTCACAAACATGAATTTTCTTTGCCTGATCATCTTGGTGGTTATCAAATGTCAATGCAAATAATGTCTTATATCCCTGGAAAACATTCTGTTATTCTTTTTAGTCATAAAAAAAGCATAGCTGACTCACAGTAATCATCTGTAAAAATTCAGGTTAGTAAAAATCTTTTTAATGTTGTGTTTCCTTTGACATTTATATCACAAAAGTATAAAATAAGATGCTGAAGACCAATACCTGCTGCTGTTTCATTTCACATTTCAGAGTAATACCTTTTCTTTCAAAGTGACTGAGTTTCCCATAAGAGGTAGTTGTAATTCCAGGTCTATATAAACTCCCTGAGATCTGTTTAAAATCCCTTAAAAAGATAGTATTCACCTGCTTTAAGGGTTCAGTACATTCCAACTCATCTTCATACTTACATAACAATAATTTTATCATTTCAGTAGACAGAAGTGTCATCATTCTTTTTGCAAACTCTCAGCAAAAATGTACCACTTCTCCTCCTTTCTGGTTTTCTTTTTAGTCTTTCTGAAATTACACAATTGCTCTACATCATAAGCAACGCTGTGCTGATTTTTTTTTTGTTTGTTTCTGAACATACATGTTTTCTAATTTTCTACTAGTAACTTGCATTTTGAGAGATGATCTTTTTTCTCCAGATAATGGGTAAAAGGAGCTGATAATTATACGCAGTCCTGCCTAATATCTGTTCTAAAGTTAAATCAATCATTATATTCTCTCTGCCTGAACATCAAACCTCTGTGACTTCAAAGGACATAATTTTTAATCTACTAAGTCTAGCGGATTCGAATGTAATCATCCAGATGTGATCTAACACTTCAGGAAAATCTAAAGAGCCCTAGACCACTTTCATGTTATTCTCACCATTTTCTATTTCCTTGTTCCACTGTTTGTATTTTGTATTGAAATCTAGATTATTAACATGACAAAAAGTTTAATGCAGTATGTATAACCTCTTCAATATTTTCATAGAACAAGAAGAAATGCGAATGAGCTAAAAGATATCCACAGATATTTTAATGACTAAGAATCAGGAGGAACTCTCAAGGTCTCACACCCTTTTTCAGGTATCAAATCATGTTGAACAGTTAAATTGCATACTCAGAGAAGTGTACATCATATTTTAAATTAATTCTGCTTATGATGTATGCTATTATAAGATTTTTTTGTTTTTCTCTTTCTTATCTCCTCAGCTCACTCAAACACAGGTTCTCACCACAGAATCACAAAATCACAGAACAGCTGTGGTGGGAAGGCATCTATGTAGACTGTGCAGCTCTCAGTTTAGGACAGGGTCAGCTACAGTGGGTTAATCCAGAGTTATGGTCAGCTGAGCTTTGAATATTTCCAGTGATGAAAATTTCACAGCCTTTCTGGGCACCCTGTACCAGTGTCTGCCCACTCTCACAATAAAAATGTTTTTCTGATGTTTAAATTAAATTTCTTGTATCATCATTTATGCCCATTGCCTCTTATCCTTTCGTTGGCTACCACTGAGAAGAGTCTAGCTCATATTTATACAGGAATATACACACATTGATAATTTCCCCCTGGACATTTTCTTCTCCTAGCTGAACAGTGCCAGCTCTTTCAGCCTTTCCTCATATAACAGAATCCCATTCCTTAATCATCTTTGTGGCCCTTTGCTGGGCTTGTTCCAGGATGCCTATTTCTCTCTTACAAAGGCGAGAAATGGAGTCAGCATTTCAAATATGTCTCAGTGCTTAGCAGAGGAGTGACCTCCCTGAACCAACTGGTAGCACTCCTACCTGTGCAGTCCAGGAGGCTTTTGGACTTCATTGCTGCAAGGACACATAGGTTAAGATACCTAAAGACATCTCTTCTCTGAATAATCCATCTTAAGTATAGGACACTGAGGGTGATATCTTTTAAATATGCTTAGCTACAAATTATTTCAATGGAAATTTGACACTTTAGTATTTCAGAGAATGTGGACCAGCAGAAACTTTCTTATTGCTAGGCAGGAAGTTACAGTAAAGAAAAAAATGAGGGTCAGATCCCCAAAAATTCCTGTTCCTAGACTAATCATCCTACATTACTAGATATATTTGACCTTAATGTAATAGATTGCAAGATACTGACATTATAATGGGTATCTAATGTTCATATTAATTTAGATGTACTTTTAATCTTGGTAAATCTGAAAGCAAAGGCATGATTTATTCCAAGTAAAATAAAATACTGAGAAAAGCAACACCACTATTTTTTAAGCTAACCGTTTATATGCAGAGCTGTGCACCAGCAGGAGATCTGACTGAGGAAACATGAAAAGCTAAAAGCTGTTGCCTCCTCGAATATTTTCCTTCAGTCTTGATTTCACAGAAAAAAAACCATGCATAAGATTAAGGTAATAATTTCTTATTAACTTATAAGTTAATAAAGAAGTTTTCAGAAACACTGCTTGTATTAAGAAGCCTGGACTAAAACTGAAAGGTGCCACTGCAAAAATATACTGCAGTAAGACAAATAATTAGAAAATTTCTCTGCTGCACAACCCAACTGAAAGTACAAATAACATGCCAGAAAAAAAGTAAGAATTGAAAACCTGTGTTATATTAGCAAGGCCTTCTCTATATAGCAACGTTAATATTATAATGAATTTTATGTTTACTAGTAAAAAAGGTCATTGCTAGCATAATTCAAGAATTTCAGAAGTCATTAATAGGATATAGCTCCTCTAATGAAACATTCATGTTTCACTCAGAACAGAATTATGTTACAGAAGTATTCACATGCTGTAGTGAGTTTAGAGGATTATTTGTTTCTAAATACTTGCTGTCTATATAGGCAAGAAAAATGCATGTAATATGTGTATATGGCAAAAATTGCAGACAATTTGTACCATCACAATTGTTGGCTAAGGTCTTGGTCCACTGAGGATTTGACCTTTTACTTATACTAGAGAAACTGTGCTTTTCCCAATAGATTGTTGAGATGATGAGAATTTGCAAGGTCAGGCACAACTCTTGTGTTTGAAAGAGAGTAATGATTCAGAATAAATCTAGAAGTCACTACATAATGAATTCAACTAATACCAAAATGGCTGACTTTTACCAAAGTAAGCAAATTCAAGGCTCGACAGCTTTTGTAAATCTACATCCTTTTCAGGAGCCTTGGTTCTCTTGCGTGTTCTGTTGGAAGTGCATAAGTGTAAAATAAATATCGTATTCCATTCCTGTGATCATACGTGCAATATAAATAAGGGAGGGCAGAACCAATGATTTAGAATGAAAATGAAGCAATGGTCAAGTAATAGTCAGGAGACCAAATGGACCTTGCAGCCTGAACAGTGGTAAAAGAAGGAAAGTAGTGTAGGTCCCATTTATGTTATTTGCTACATCTTTTATCTTTCTCCGCCTCCTGGAGGAAGTAGAGTTCACCTCATTGCTTTTGTCCCCGGAGGTGGCTAGCAGTGCTGCAGTTCCATGGGATATGACAGGACAAGGCTTTTAGGCTGCTCTGCTCCTTGCCCTTTTGTACTTTGCCATGTGTTCAGTCATTAACAATACACTGCCTTTTCTGCAATTTTATTTTAGCATCTGGGAGCTAATCAGATGGAGGAAGATGCACTAGGAATACTTGGGTGAGAAGATTTCCAAAGCATACAGTCACAAAGCTGAGCTGGAACTACTCTGGTTCATTTTGAAGTTGAATGTGTTGGCCTTGCATGTCAATGGTGAGCAGCTGTCTCCCTATGAGAGACCGTATTTTTCAGAGACTACTAAAAACCTTACAGCTAAATTCATTCCTAAGCAATTAATTAGCTTGGTCCAAAATACTAGTCTATCTTAATTAAGCCAATTCCATATGGACCAAAATAGGTTTGCTAACTGAATTTCAGTCTAAATGGAAGCGTTTAAGACTAGGAGTATGTTATTAATGAGACCCCTTTAATGAAGGTGGTGATTTTCTCAAAAGCTAAAGAAAGGGGAAAGAACAATACCTACAAATAGAACCCTGCATATTCATAATTTTTTTAGTGAAATAATGTATTTTTTGCCATAAAAGGTTTTTTTTTTTGCCAGTCTTACAAATATGAGGCACTATCATTTAATTATTGTGCTAATGTGAGCAAAATGGCATTTTTTAATACCATACTCACTCAATCACTCTCAAAATCATCCCTTGACAAGTGAATGCTGTAGATATGTAGGATGTTTTCTGATTGTCTGTATTTCCAGTCAGAGCTGGAGGCCATGGCATATTACTACCACTAAAAAAAAAAATATTGGCACTTTGATAAAAATCTGTACAAAATACCTATTTTCTTTCAAGCAAAAGTCGGGTAGTGAAATGCCACAGTTTGTAGGGTGCTGAGTCTCCATCTTTCTTCGTATTTTCTATTGAATAATGGAAAGTTCATGGATATCTTCAGAGTACCCATCTAGGGCAGGAGCATAACCAAAATCCATTTAATTTGGTCACAAATCTTCTGCATAGGATTTACAGTTCTGACAGACTGAGGAGGCAGCGTTAACTCATAGTCTGAAACGATTCTCCGTCTGCACATTTTCATTACCACTGAGACAACACAGTTGCACTTACGACTTGCCAACTTCTTGTTTTCTTAAGTAAAAATATCCATTTGAGGAAGAGGATGAAGGAATTGCTCCTGTGAAAGGAACATCCTGTATTTGTTAAAGCTTTGAAAATTCAGCTTCACTTGATTGAAAAAGTAATTAAATCACCCTTGAGATACAGTTAAAATACAATGCATTTGTGCTATAAACCTAATTATTTTAATAAGATACTTCTCCTTTTTCAATGTGTTTAGCTGAAAAAGAACCCAACCCACATGCATTTATAATGCCCACATAGGTTCTAATTTAAGTTGATCTTATAAATGCAAACTGAAAGCAAGTATAAAAACATTCTTTTAACCAAAAGGTATGGACTTGTTTGAAAAATATTTCAGAATTAAACTAGGAAACCACCGAGAAGCAGGTTTTACATTTTCACTGTCTTCAGTTCCTGTAGATTTTAGGAAGAACATGCAGTACACTTTGGACTGCCTGACCCAAATGACTTTTATCATTGCTCATCCTGGAGGAAATATTCTGATCCACTGCTTTAACTGTTAAAATTCTTCACCTACACTGCAGACAACTCCCTATGACAGTGTTGCAATACCACAATTTTGTGTGATGATACAAGTCATGTCAAACCTGTAAAGGATGCCTTTTTAAATACAGCTGTATGACTTATTTATTCTTTAAACTCTGCAGAAATTTCCCTGTTTCCTAAAGCAAAGGGAAAAGAAAAAATAATAATCTCATTATGTAATTCACCAAGTTTAGAATAAAAATTTTTATAAAAGACTTTGTGATTCATAGTATAGGAGAAAATCACTGGCTCCTGTAATAGGAAATATTTTTTAAAAGAATACTAAAAGGAAAATGCTATGCACTTGAAATTTATAGCCAATATGAATGAAACAGAGAGAGATGTTGAAGATGCTACTAAGAGAGGGAAAAAGAAAATAGATTAATGATGATGACTGAAAAGATTTATCTGAAAAAGGACATCTTAATAATATATAATTATAATATAAATATATTATAATCCGTTTTCCTGTTAAAGTGGAAGATAATAAAAAAATATGTAAGTAAGTAACTATCACAATGGCAGAAACTGTTATAGTACATTAAGGTGAAAAAATATCTTCCCTTTTCCTGCTTCAACAACATGTTTTTTTTG
Organism: Lorius lory; assembly: GCA_025629905.1. Classification (NCBI taxonomy): domain Eukaryota; kingdom Metazoa; phylum Chordata; class Aves; order Psittaciformes; family Psittaculidae; genus Lorius; species Lorius lory. The sequence goes on from JAOSLQ010018038.1 coordinate 13,211, forward strand.
TCTTTTTTTATGATAGATGAAGAGAAAGGCAGACAAGCAGACAATTTTGTTTCACTGTGTCTTGCTGCTGGCACTCGAATGTGCTCCCAAATAACGTTTTGTTGCTTTCTTTTCAGAGGACAAGCCTATAAAAGAAGCTGTAAAGGAGAAAAGCAAAGAAGTTCATGTTAGAAGAGGATTTCTCTCCACTTTCAGTAAATATTCATTCTTTGTTCATATTCTGTGTATTCCAGCAGCTAATTGTAGTTTTCTAAGAAGTAATTAAGAAATATTTTTATAGAACACATAAGATTTTTTTTCCTCTTGGAAAATATGGGTTGCTTGTTCACTGTCTCTAAGCTCTGTGCTTTATTCACATTCACTGATCTAGTTCCTATATAGCTTGTGTTTGCAATATACAATGTCCAGACCACGTTTTGTGATTTGTCTTTTATTTTTTAGTTAATATTATTTTCCTTTCCCTCTGTTTGCATAAGCCTTCAATCATGTAATTTGTCTTTTGGATTGTAAGTAACTGGTTTGGGGACCGCGATATATATCTACATAAAGCTCGTCATGTGTCCAGCCAGTGAGATACCTAGTAAGTTGAGTTTTCAAATACAGTAAGAAAAAATTTCAAGAAAAACCTATTTCTGAATAAAAAGTTATGTAGGCATCCAGCAGTCAGACTTGAGTTTCCCAGTGCCTGAAGCTCATTTTTTGAAAACAGAAATTGCAATAAATTATACCACTGACTGCCATTAAGCAACATTTGCAATAACTAACATCCAACATATTTAGTTGTTCACCCTAATTCTGTAGCAGCAAATTAATATTGCTAAGGAATGGAGGCAAGCACCAGAAAGCCATCATCTACACTAATGTTCTAAAGGGCTGTGGCATAGCTTTGTTCTTGCCTCCTAATGTTTACCTGAAAAATTCAATGTGGTGTGTAAGCACAAGTTTCTGGTGGCTAGGAGAGCTTAATAAGAACAAAGCAGGTCTTTGACACTGCAGCCAAAAACCCAGTCTGGCACTAATTATTTTCACTAGCTCAGAAGTAGCTTTTGTGCTTGTGTCGAGCTAATAATTTACCCTGCTATCTCTACATAAATAGATATGACAATTTTGTGTGATTTTTTAAATTTCTTTTAAATTTTTTTTTGACATTTCATGTTTTATTTGCATAGACTTTTCCACAAGTAATACATAGCCTTTACAAGGGCTACCTATTTGATGTTTGAGTTACAGCTGTTAATTGTAATGATACAATAGAGTGCATGGCTTTATTTTTATCCCTTTTCTTCATAAATGTTTACAAATTTCTGTTAAGAATATTCACTGCATGTGTTTAAAGACAATAGTTTTCACCTGTATGGAGTGAAATGTATTTTCTGATGAAAATTCATGAGATGAAATGTCACCTTCAGAAAACTTGTGAGGAATGACCTGTGCGGGTGAATCTTTCCGTCTGAATCCAAGTTTACATAGTTCCACCAGTGTACCCAGCCCATTTCCAGTGACACAAGAAATGTACAGTGATATGTGTACCTTCCGTGAACCTATTACATGCTGCACCTCTGCACTGGCTTTTTTGCTGCTGGGAACAAGGGCTTGGAGCACAGAACAAGCAAAGTGCCTGGATACTGTACTTGTCATTTTTAAAACATTTGCTTGTAGTTTCTGTATGATGCCTGAGCTCATGATTTTCTGTGCTTCTTTAAGAAATCTGAAATCCCCCAGATGCTGCTGTGTGGCAAAGTCTAAAAGTTGGTGGTTTTTTTTTCGTTTTAGAGCACAGTGCTTCTTAAGAAGGCAGTTAGCTTTTTAATCTAATGTCAGGTGTATTGATGCACTCCATCTCTCATGTTAATGGCAAAAAAAAAATAGTAGCATTGCAGAAAAGACTGTAAAACACACTGGACACACCACTTTGCTCAGTCTGAATGTGAATTCTAGATGCAGAAGTCCTGTTGAGTGTACTAGTCCTTGCACTTCTGATAGCCTTTGAATTGCATTGTTCTTGTCAAATCACAAAAGGGCATGAATTCTGGAACTTTGAATGTTCACTTCTGTTTTTCTACTTCTTTCATGGAGATAAAAGTACTTCTTTTTGACATAGACAACAATATTAGGGGCTGTATTTGTTCTCTTTCTCTCTCTTTTATCAAAAAAAAATATTGATTACCTTATAATGGTATTTCTTTTCAGGTTATAGAAGAACAAAGCTAATTCTGTTATTCCAGCTTTCTTAGAACTGCTGTTTGTAGTTTACATTTGCCTGCAACATTTCAGTCAAACAGCTAGCACTGCCTTTACTCACTTCAAAGGCATGAGATGAGCACTTGCCATTACATCAAGGCTCTATATTCTGCTATATTTTATCTGGAATAGTCACATAGTTCATTGTCTTATTATTAGGTCACATTCAGTTATTTCTATTCAAGTTTTCTGACTAAAGAATCCATAATTTGTCCATCTGTTATTGTTAAAAACAGCTTTCTTATAGAGAAAGCATTCTGGAGTGCCTTAACTGCCTCCACATTCTAATTTATTTTTCTTTCTGATAGCAGATGTACAGGTACATTCACATGCATGCACACACACACACAACTAAGATGAGTATGTTCAAGGCAGTCTTGAATAATGAGCTGTTCTAATATAGATGGGTCTCCTAGATGTGCCTTAAAAGAGGCTTTAAATTTGAATATATTTAATTTCAACACATAAGGGTTTTTTTTATTACAGACATTTATTTTCCAGTTTTTACAAACGTTGCTTTATCTTGCAGATGAACACAGTAGAAATAGAATGAGATTTTTTTTTTAATTCTTTTTTTAGAGTTATTACAATATAAAACTGCACTCAAAACCACATACACTCATGTAAGGGGGCATTTATAGGAATAGGTACATGTAAATGTATCTGATTTCACAGGTAAGGATTTTAAGATGGGGTTTCCTAAATGGGATAACAGATTATTCAACATCTGCTAATTATTCTAAGAAGCATTCTCAGTCTACTGCTGAATTGTTCAGAAAAGGTTGTGATTTACTGCATCAAGTGTTCAGAAAAAGCAGAAAATAAATCTGTCGATGCTAATTTTTATTGTATTCAGTGATGACAATCTTATTCTATCTGAACACTGACAGGTTCCTTCCTTCCCCAAGCAAAGCATATGTTTTTATTCAATAAGAAAAAGCTTATTTCTGCATTCTGGTAACAGAAAACATGAAACTTCAGTCTTCTTTAAAAGCATACAGTGGGAAGATTTCTCAACAGAAATGAAAAGTCTATCTTTAACATATTCTGCATGTGTGGATTTCAGCTCATATATTCATACATAATCATATGTTGGATCTTTTTATTTTATTTGAAACCTTTTCCTTAAAGCAAGCATTTGTATTTTTAACTTTTGGTAAAGTTCTAAACATTAGCATTTGTGTGCATTTCATTCAGCCTACCTCATCATTTTCTTGTTTCATGCCCAGGGCTTAGCAGTTGGAGTTTAAAAACAGCCAGCTTTAATGTCTATGACTGACATGTAATTTCTGCTTACTTTAAAGCCTTTTTTTTGCTAACTTTGCCTTTTCTAATATTCTTTCCTGTCCATAATCACAAAGCTACATAAGCTTTTTTGTAGCTTAATAAATATTGTCAATTTTTTAAAGTGCAACATGGTGCATTCTTCCTCAAAGATAGTTATTATGCATATAAAAAATAAGCTTGTTAAATTTGTAGATTCATTTTTGTTACTATTATTCCTACTGCTTATATTTAAATGAGAAAATATAATCCATTAAAGAGGTTGAACTGTCAAAAATTCTGTCATATCTATAATTAAGTATAACCTTCCTAGGTTTAAATAACATTATGGCTATGACACAATCCAACAAAAGCCTCTAAATTTTAAATTAAATGCTCTGCCTTCCATTGACATTATTGTTTTGGTTGGAAACTCAGGCATGTGAATGCAATTTTAGCTCATAGCTACATTATTATCTCCCGTTTTTAAAAGTGAACAAGTAGCATGCCTATAATATATATGCTACGTCTTAGCGCCTTAGATTACATGTTCAGTAACATGCATACATCTTAGTTATGCAGAATTACTATTGAGAATAGAACAGCTAAAAGACCCAGCAACATAGCTACGCATTCAACTTTGCTTCTCATTATCTGACCAAGTAAATTATTCCGAAAGATACAGTGCAAGCGGTTTTTCTTTTCACACTGCTTAAGAAGAAACTTATCATTACAGCTGGAAAGACAGATTTTCCTCATCCAGAGAAGTTTGCTGTTGAGATATTTTTATAAGAAAAATGTTTTGCCAAGCACTTTAAAATTTTCTGTAAAGTAAAAGACACACACGGTTGAATTACTTATTACATAGATCTTGCTATCATTCAATTAGAATTGCTGGCAGAACTTATTTGTTATTTGCCAACATTTATGAGTTTAAGATTAATGTAAACATGATTCTAATGAATTTGTTAAAACTTTGCCTGCTATGACCCTTACCACCCCACTGAATGGTAGAATATGTGTGAGTAGCTACCTGCAGAGACACATACACATCCAAAGCAAAAGTACATGAAAGCAATATCTATGAGCTTCAGCATCATAAATCAACCCTTCCACACTGCTGTTAACTAAGAGTGGATCTTCACGTGTTAAGCTGCAACTGTTTGATTTGAGGACTGCATACATCCTTTCTTCTCTTTCCTACATGATCCATTTGCTTATTTTTCTAATTGCTTGCTATTTCACGTAGAGTAAAAATCACTAATATTAGTCTGCATTGTGACTCATAAGGGGTCATTTAATAGAAATATTTGGGGCAAAACATTTCAAACCAGAAAGTGATGGAGAAGAAGTGAGTAACCAAGTATTCCAATGGAATGCTGGAAAATAAAATCATTAGAAAACACTCACTTGATATCAAGATTTCATCAAAAGCCCATCCTGCACTTATTGAGTATTTGAATGAGGATTGTTCAGGTCAGGCAAACAATGATGCAAGACCTGCTAACACAGTAAACTGCCCTTCAAAGTTACACTTCCCTGACTGCTCAAGGGTTCCCATTTTCTTTCTGACTTAATACCTTTCTTAGAACAGAAATGAACCTTCAGCAATTTAATTTTCATCTTTATGTGTAAGTTTAGTTGAAATGAACATTGGTTAGTGCATTTCATGTATAGTACCATGCACTATATCCAGTCAATCTGGATAGCCTACAAAATTAATTGTCTGTATTAGGCTTTGCTTTTCTTTTGCAACAGCTGTAGGGCTTAAAATTGTGTATATTGAGAACATATTGATCGTTTGTTAGAATACAACAGAATACAGTGCTATAAGTAGTCACTGCAAGAAATATTTCCAAGAGCCTCTGTACTTATCATTGTGTTTAATATATTATATCCATGTCAAATTGTAGCAAATTTCAAAGTAAAATATAAATATTCAGGAGTACAAAAAAGAAAAAGAAGAATTTTAATTCAATTTAAAGTTAAATTATAAAGTTACCAAACAGCATAATATAACATAGAATGTCTTGTTCACAATTTAAAATACAGTAAATCTTTAAAATCGTTCAACTCACACTTCTGAGCAAACCTTTGTACTACAAACTGGAAGAGTACAGAAAGAGAGCTGTTTTCCTTACCATACTGATTCATCACTTCTAAGGCCAGAGAAAATATCACAACTACTGGGTTTTCTTATCTAGCTAGAGAACTGAAACTGCTTCTATAGCTCTTAATAATCTGTTTAACTGGCATTTTAACAGCAACATTACACCTGAGCATGACATCACTCTCCATGTTGCAAAGATTCATAGGAGGGCTCATATGCATGCATAATAATGCTGACTCTAAGTTGTTTATACACATCAAGATAGGAATATCTCCAATATTTTTTGTGTACTTTTTTCTTTTTTGCTCAGGTGTAAAGACAGCTTTACTATCTGAACTTCAATGCTCTGATTTAGGAATCTTGCTTTCCAGGATCTTCTGAAATACATCCAGAAGTCGTTATCTGGTACATTTAACTGGACTTTGAAGTAAAGAAAGTTTTAATAATGATCTCTAGAGTCCTGGATAATTTGTCTTGGTAATTTGACATAATGTTCCTTTTTCTGTTAAGGTTACAATTAAAATACATTGAGACTGTTTAGTTTCTGGTTTTAAGTGATTTTCCTGAACTGGCTATACAATACACATAGCTATACAATGAACATAGCACAAGTTTGGAAACCATACTGATAAGGAGTTTGCAAGTATTTTGAAAAGTCAAGACAAGCTGAAAAGTTGAGAAATAAAACCACAGATATAGCAATCTTCAAAAAAGGTCATGAAAACTGCTTCTGTCAGTTACTAGTCCGTAGCAGAATGGCTGTATTACTAATCCCATAGCATGGCCTACAGTATGAGGCAGAAAAATCAACACACATCAAAATGAATAAGAAGAAATATAATAAGCAGCTCTGAATTTGTAACATAAAATTATTTAAGGATAAATGAAACATACTAAACTGAAGATTTTTTAATGCAATGCATTCATAAAAATTGGGTACTTATGTTTCAAAAAAGAAAAAGTATTCTCTGGTGGCTATTTAATGGAAGAAAAAAAAATTTTGAACAGATGATGAAGTCACAAATGTACAAAAGTCTGATGCAGCTCTGAATAAGTGGAGAAAGCTCCACCTTTTTCTCATTTCCCTGTTAGAAAATTATACTATATCTGGTCTCAAGTATGCTCTAAAATATCTCCATTAATTCTTTGGAAGAAAGAAAGTAAAATACTTAATTTATTTCATTACACTGCTAGTTTAGACCTTGAAAAGCTTTTTTCTTACACTATAATGCAAGGGTTAAGTACTACTTACTTATGTGATGAAGCTGGAATCAATTCTTGTTATTGAGACCCAAAAATTAAAACAGTTTTTATATCTGGTATTAAACCTTCTACTGTGTGTTCCTCTGAGGTTTTTTCATATCAGAAATTGAACTAAACTCTATTATGGAATCAAAGTAAATAACATCCCAGCTGTTATTTGTTGTCCCCTCAAAACAAGAAGGTATTGTAGCATGAAAATAATACAATTTATTTTTAAAAAGAGAAGATATAAGTATATAGGAATGAAACAAAATTCACTGATCTTTTTCCTTAATTTTCATTGGGTTTATGATTTATGTTAAAGATCAATGGTAAGCCACATGTGACTTGGTTACACCTCTTGGAATAGTTTGTGCAGGAAAAAAAGAAAACAAGCTCAGAACTGTGTAATGTTCACTTTCTCTAAAAATCATTTCCATATTTAATCAGACTACAGAGATGATTTTTAAAACGTCGTGTTTTTTTTATAGACTGACAGGTTCCCTCACATTAGAATGTGTTCCCTATTAGAGCAAAAAAAAATCTTGAGTTTTCCTCTCATCCAGCTTCTTTTCTGCAAATTTGACTTATTGTTCAGTACTAGCTGCCAAAGCAGTATGAGGGCTTTATTTAGAAGGAATCTGAGAACTGATGTAACAGGTTTGCTTTTCCTATCTGCATTGCCTGAATAAGTCCACAAAAATTCCAATTGTCTCTCCTTTGCATACTGGCTCTCGAGGTATCAAACTCACACAGCCTACAGGTCAGAAAAAAAAAAAATCTTTGCATCTGTTGAGACCATAAGAGTGAAACCCATTCAAACAACCAGCCAAACTTCCACTGATAGTGTGAGTCTTACAGGTTACTCTAAGTATGGACTTTTTATTATTAAGTGTTTCTCTTTCTTTCTTTTTCCCAAGAAGCCATAATTTTCTTTCAGTGGCAAATGTCTGTTAGTTGAACAGACTATATGTATATAGACAGCTAATGCATTTCCAACTCCCTGAAAATTTATCACAATAATAACATATATACCTTTTGTTTCAGTTATACCTTAAGCAATTTCAATTTGAGCATCAGTGTCTTCAAGAATTAATTCTTTATATCTTATTTTACATCCTTCATATTTTGCCAATGAGTTTCCAAAAGTGCATATGAAACAGGAAGAGGGAAGATGAGAAGTAACAAATCACACAAATATGTGAACAGAAGCATAATACTTTTGCCTTCAACAATAATGGTCACCAGCTGACATTTTAAGCCATGATAAGACATGAAATGAAACATTTCTTGCATCTGGGGAAGAACAACCCCATGTACCAGTACAGGTTGGGGGTTGACCTGCTGGAGAGTAGTGAAGGGGAA
>JAOSLQ010018038.1:21531-36084 GCA_025629905.1 Lorius lory
GGGGGGTTGGACTAGATGATCTTTTGAGGTCCCTTCCAACCCTTGGGATTCTGTGATTCTGTGATTCTGTGATTTGAAACACAAGAAAAATTCATTGCTAATGAACATGTGCTAGGAAACTTTAGGTTTATGTTTGCCCTTTTGTTCATGCTCCTCCAAACTGAAATAATGTTAGGGTTTCAGCTTTCAAAATGCTGATTTTTCAGAGAGAAAACTTTGTTTAAAAAAACCCAAAACTTCATTGTGTCTGGAATCTACAGAAAAGCTCCCCCCTTCCCCACCCCGATGAGAAGTTGTCTACAGTAAAACATTTTGATGGAATATTATCATCTGCTTTCTTCTATAAAACCCAGTTTGAATTCTTTTATTAGGGAATAATAATGTTGATACCATTCACCTTCAGAACAATAGAAAAGCAGTAAACCACAGCTACCCCTTCTCCTTTCAGCTATTTCCAGAAGACCATAATAAACATAAAACCAGCATTAGTAAGTTTTAATACCCTCTTCTATTTTGTATTCAAATCAAATTTATCATAATAGAGAAATATTTTATTTACCTTTTCTTCCCAGCTACTTTCCATAAAAAAAAAATTTTGGAAATAGACCTCTCATGAGTTCTCCAGAATTAGTTTATGGAATGGGGAGCTGGGTAAAACTGAAGGTTTCTCCCATTCACTGTATTTTTAATATGCAATTCTCCTCAAACTCTCTGAAGAATGATCTATCAAGTTGAATAGCTTTGAACACTTGGCTCCAAAAGATAGATGACATTTTTTTCATTAGTTTAAAATTTATATGCTACCGTATCTGTCACAATAATAATAAAATCTGACAGTGCAGATCATATGGGTATTTCACACAGCAGAGATAACGTGTTCTTTGGAAGCTAAAATGACAATTTGTTCAAATCATAGATTTTTAAATTTTAGACAAACAAGGTACCTCTCACTCTGTGTATCTCATTCTTTCAAAATCATTTATGTGCAAACAATACTATGGCAGGACCCAGACTACCCACGTTCTGCCTCTGTGGGGCATCTACATTCTGTGGGAATCTGACAGACTGTAGATGCCCAAAAAGGTAATCCAGAAAGCTGCCTCTGCAGTGCTGTTTACTCCAGAGACACTGAAGTGCCGCTAGATGCTGCTCTGCACAGCCTGTGATTTCCTGTGACCTCTAAACATCAGCTTTAGCCTATTTCCAAAATCACCCTCCATCAGTAAAGCCCTGGCTCCTGCATCCTTATCTGGGATGTCCAGCACGGTATGAATACTTAAATACCTTTGCCTCTTTCACAGAGACAAAGGCAAAGCCCAGCAGTCATAACCACTTTTATTAAAAACAAAACAAAACAAAAAAAAACAAAACAAAACAAAACAAACCATGTTGATGGAAGAAGAGCAAGGTGGTTGTCTGTTGAATAACAAGTAATAGTAAAGTCAGGCTGCCAGGAACTGGCAGGTCTATTATCTCTGGCTGAGAGTACATAACTATAGCTCCTAATTCCAGTTACTGTATCACATCATCATCATTGTCGTTGTGTAGGCAGGAAAACCAGAATCCTGGAGACAGTGCTAAAAAAAATGAAAGGATCTCTGACTCCATTATCTAGAATTTAAGAATTTAAGGCACTTGGTTATCATTAAATTCTGACAGGCTGATTAGCTCTACAGCTATACCATAATGCAACATATTCCCTTTACATCTGAGCTGTGTATAGCACTTGCATCTATTTACTAAAGCTGGCTTTTTTGGACCTATTTATTTTCCAACAGAGTGATACCCTGCACCGTTTAGACACAACTGAACTTCACAATTACCTTATTCCAAAATTAATTCAATTCTCCACCCAACCATATCTTTAAAAATAAAAATAAAAACTTATGTCCTTACCATTGTTGAGGAAGAGAAGGATAAAGCTTTTTACAGAATAAACTCTCGCCTTTCCTGTTATTTTCTTTCCTAGGACTTTCACTGTTCTTGCCAGTTTGCGCTGTGCTCAGTAACACAAATTTTTAAGGACACACCCTCAGGTATAGAAAGACACTTTTCTTGCACGAACAGAATTAATCACAGATAAGTCTAGCACTAACCAGTAGTATTTACAATACCATCAAATTTCATAAAAGAGATGCAAAACCAGGAACCAGGAAAGGAAAACAGCTGATTGGTGTATGCATTAGTTGTCATTGCAGCAGAAATCTTCCAGGTCATCTCTTAAAGCCCTTAAATTCAGAGCACCCGCCATGGTTTTATTTTCGTACAAGAACTAAGTGTGTACCCATTCTTATTCCATTTTCATCCTCCATAAAGAAAGGCCACTGTAACAAACTAAAACACTGTGTAATCATTTTTTCCTATTTTCAATTCAGAATCTATAACTTCTACCCAAGCTTTTAAAGTAAGGAATTAAAATCCAAGCACAGTAGGATCCTTGAACACTGGAATGAGGATTCATATTTTACTTTTAACTTATTTCTTTATTCTAAACTATATTTATGAATAAATGGTCACCAACATTTTCTCATGCTACCTATTTAGATCCAGGTTATCCAAATAAATTTAGAGGATTCAATAATGTATTTGCTGTATGAATATACAGTATTGCATAGATGTTTAAAAGCTTTTAAAAACTTATTCCACAAAGTAAAAACATAAAAATTAATAATAAAGTATTCAGGGTCTTTGTCAGACAAAATCTTTGCAAGTTTTCAAACATTTTTTCTGTTAAAGGAAAGATTTTACAAGGTTCAGAAGGAATAAGCTTTCCCCTTACATTTGGAGTTTATTGGTCAGGAGCAATACTGTAAATTACTTTGAAATAGCTGATAGGGTTCCTTTGCTCTATATTGCCATACCTAAAATCTCTCTGTCTGTGAGTTAATATTATTTTTATAATTCCAAAATAATGCCTCCTTTGCTAGTTGTTCTTCTCTCACATCTACCCCCAGCTGTTTATCTTGAGCTAGATAAGAACCAAGTGTGACTGTGAAAGGTTCTTTTCTGAAGGCTTGCATCATTCTGAAGGCTTGCATCATTCCTTTCATCTGTAAAGGAAACGGTATGCATGCCAAGACAGTGTAAATATATAAATTCAACTCTGATTCAATAGTGGTTGAAATTAAGTAAATCAATCCTTGCATTTCAAGCAGAGGATTTTCCTAGTTACCTGTGAGTTTTGAAAAATGGCCCTATGCTGTATCCTAATCCCTGGTTGCTATTAATTTTATCTAGTCTTTGGTGTTTCCTGTATCTGGAAAGGTCTGTTGCTCTACTTAGATCAGGTTATCTTCCCCAACTGATCAGTCTTCCCTGAGGTTCTGCTAAACGTATTCCAGAGAAATTTGGTATCTTGAGCCAAATGATTGATACCACTCTAGTAAAAAAATGCATGATTGTTAGGCAATAATTTTAACTCTGCAGTAACTCCATATTTTATGGATATGAAATAAGCCCCTGCTGTGCTTTAAAATTCACAGGGTGAGAGTCCCAGCTCCTGTAAGCCCAGATGTACTTTCAAAAAGTATGGATCTGTGTTATCTTAAATTACTTCCAGATCTATTCCAATATGACAAAGACAGGGGTACCTTCAAAGGAGCTGTACATGCCAACTTGTTTGAAAGACTTCTCCAAATATTTATAAATACCTCTTTTCTTTGCTTTTCAGCTAAGATTGGCATGTGATTTTAATCAACTGGACTTCAGTAAACTTCACACCTCTCTTCTATAGTGGTCTGTTAAGATGTTAAGACTTGTGAAGCTTTGTATGTGAGTTTCAAATATGCTGTTTTCGCTGACAGTGGCTATTTCCAGCACACAGGAGCTCCGCATATAGGAATGACTCAGGCCCAAAAGAATTAAGTGGAAGAGTATATTTTAACACTGCTGTCAACAGTCCTAAAGAGAATTGAATTGTTTAAATATGAATGTATGTCTCTTTAATATTCAGCAAATGGTCTGAATATTCCAAAAGCTAATGTTACAGATCAACTTTCAGGAGGTCTTAATCTATACAGCTGAGACTGGACCACCAGGTAGAAAGGATAAGTGACAGGCTAAACAGTCAGCAGAGGTATAATAAAAAATTGAATGTTGCCAGACATTAAGCTATTCCCAAACAGAAAGGGAGAATGAGATTCTGTTGTGTACTTTGGGGATGGCATCTTCTGCATTAAGGATCAGTAGATAAAATGCACAAGTGGTCCAGAACTCAAGATTCTTTGTCCTCCAGGAATATCAAACACACAAAGTATAAGGTTTGCAATCTTACAACTACATTCTATGTTCAAAAGATAGGTCCCTGTAGCTTTCTCAGACTACAGCTGCATTAGCAAACTGATCAGGATATGAACACAGGCTGTAGGGCTGGCTGTCCATACTGCTTGTGTGGACAAATAGCATCTTCAAAGAAATGCCAAGGAATGGCTCAGGGAATAAGGTAGACTGAGGACTGTGCCTAGTAGGGGGATTTTTCCCAATATGCATGATAGCCACCCAGTTTTGGAGAACGAAAGGGACAGAATTTATTCAAATTATTATAACATGCGCTATATGAGTTTTAAGATGGGAAAGAGAGTTCTGTTGCCATGTGTAAGTGCATAAGCAAGGTTGTGGAGGTAGCCGTGATGCATGCAGTCACCTAATATTCCCATAAATTATCCTTCAATTACGTGTCTGTGTCTTGAAAATATCTTAACATTTTGTCTCAAAGGAACATACACTAAAAGTTTATAAGCCTATAATTAATAGAACCTCCCAAGTAGGAATGAGAAGACCTTTCTATGCCATATTATGGAATGTCTATGGTTTGAAAGATTTCATTAATTATTACCTCATTTTCAATATATTTTAAAACAGTATGTCCTATAAGTTTTCCTAGTATGCACTTTTTTATAATCCATTTTTACACACATTAAACAAATAATGAGTTTGAATTTTTCTGCTACTGTTTTGAAAATGCAAGTCATCATATAGGTCATGATCCTTAGATTTAATTAGGTGATTATGCTGAAAATATTTTATAAAACGTCTTAGATAAATAAAACAAGGTCAAAATGCTAACTTATTTTCCAGAGGAGAAATATCCTTTATGTGTAATTTTTCCTAGCAAGGCACTTAGGTTGCAATAACTTGCAACAAAAGGAGTTAGAGCATTGTGAAGCAGAAGAAAGATTTTACAAATGTGATGTAAAATTTTAAAAGAGAAAAATCTAATTTGTCTGTAATTTTGCTATCTGGAAATGTTTGTTGATGATTTATCTTATTGTTCCAGTTGGAATCAACTGGGAAGGTAAATTGCTGAAGAAGCAGTTTGCTAACCTAGTTTATGCCTATTAGACAGCACGGCCTTATAATGAGTAATGGGAAAATAAGTCTCATTTTTTATGCATGATGTATCCATTTATGTAGCCTTTACAGCCTCAAATATATATATATCTCCTTCTGTGAATACTGAGGCTAATTCTATTTTTATTAAACTAAGTTTCTATACTTAAATTGTCACTGATGGCTTTTCATGGTCATGTAAAATGCTTGAAAGACAGCATAAAACTGCTAAACCTCATGTTAAAAATATAATCTTTAAAAATGAGTTTCATGCTTGCTTTGTAGAACAAGGATGACCTTAATTGTACTGGCTTAAGCAAACGTTTCATCATGCAAGATGCTGTTAAAGTTTCTATTAAGCTATCAAATTAAAAAAGAAACAGAGGAAATGTCAGGGCAAACAATCCCTTGGAATATCATTGCTCTTGCAATCAATCAAGGTTTGATGACTTTCTAAGGCACAAGCTGTACCTCTACCATTTTGCTTATTAGCTACCTGTGTACTCCTCTTCCCTAAATTTGTCTAATCTTTTCTTGAACGCCATTTCAGGAGGTAGTTTTGGGATGTTTCGGGAGTTTTTTTCCTTTTGATATTCACAATATCCCAAGACAATGAGCTCTACAATTTCAACACTAGGATTAGAAGCTGTGCAGAAATCTGCACAACTTGTTAAATGTGAAGACAGTTTTTGATTTAGAAATGCAAGATGTGTCCAGAAGTTCAACTGGGCCTGCTGCACATGTTCATTTTCAGTGACGAAGGACAGGATGCTCAGACAAGACCTGGAGAAAAAATGAAGGACAGAATGGTCAACATTAAATATTTAAATACAGAGAATGATCTGGATAAAAAGAAAATCATGTAGGATGATTCAAAAGCTTTACTTACATTTAAACAGACTTGTTGAACCAGTCTGTCAAGCATGCTGTCTAAATGTCCTTGTCATAATTCCAGCCTGGAGGCTGGAATATCGCCCACAGGGCACGTGTTTGCACCTCTTGCCTCCCTCCAGGCTCTTATGCAAGTGGATTATGTAAAGATTTAAAGAAAAGTCTATTTATACTCACTCTCACACCATTCTTTTTCACAACTGAGAATATTTCCTTACACAAGATAGAGTTACACTGCTGGGTGAGAACAGGATGAGGAAGGTAACAACAAAATATAGGCTGTTGGGAATGGTTCAGATGAGATCCAGAGTAAGTGCAGGCAATGAAGAGACAGTACGTCAGAAGGCTGTCAAAAAAGGCAGGATCTTCCAGAGAAAAGGTCTGTCACACAGTCTGCCTGGGGACATGTCAAGCAAAAGGAATGTGAAGGAAGGGGCAGTGTGATAAGTTCACGTTGCTTCTTCTGATCTAAAAGTAGGATGGTGTTCCCTGAGAGATAAATGCATTATTCAGAAGCCATTTCAGGCCTTGGCCAAGGCTGGACTTGAGGGTGAATATAGAAGTATGAATGCAGAAGAAACCATTTCACTGTTAGTTGCTTACTTTTACAGAATGCATTAGTGAAGAGTGGGGAGGTTTTTCAAATTGCTAACTTCAGTAGCATTTTTTTAAAAGAAGATGTTGAAGCTATGTATGTATGCATATGTGAAGACAGGCTGAGAAATTTGGGGCTGTTCAGCCTGGAGAAGAGAAGGCTGCATGGAGACCTCATAGCAGACTTCCAGTATCTGAAGGGGGTCTACAAAGGTGCTGGTGAGGGACTCTTCATTAGGGACTGTAGTGACAGGACAAGGGGTAATGGGTTCAAACATAAACAGGGGAAGTTTAGACTGGATATAAGGAAGCAGTTCATTACTGTAAGGGTGGTGAGGCACAGAACAGCTTGCGCAAGGAAGTTGTGAATGCTCCATCCCTGGCAGTGTTCAAGGCCAGGTTGGACAGAGCCTTGGGAGACCTGGTCAGGTGTGAGGTGTCCCTGCCCATGGCAGGGGGTTGGAGCTAGATGGTCTTAAGGTCCTTTCCAACCCTAACTATTCTATCATTCTATGATTCTGCTACTTACCTCAGCCTTTTTTGTAAGGGTGGGGAAAGATGATGCAGGACAAGAGAGAGAAAAAATACACTTTTTCTTCCCTTCATGTAAATGGGGGAAAGGCAAATGTAATTTGGAGACTGAACCATGAAATACCAATGCACTATGCTATCACTTCTGTTTGTTTTTCAGGCTAAAAATAAACTTAAATGTAGGCCCTGAAGTGCAATGAAAATAGAAAAATATTGTAGTTTACAATGGTAAGCTTAATGGTAGAGAATAGGATATGTAAAGTTAAGATGTAAAGGAGATGATTAGTCATGTCCAGTGAGGAGGTCAAATTTTCTGGACACCAACATTTTAGTATTGTTATTTTTTATATATATGTTAAGAAAACAATAGCTGAGTGGTATAACTTATTTACTGTATACAGAGAAATATTTCACATGCTGTGTAAAATCCATGATGTTGAATGTTTAGTTCTGCCTTCTGAGCTCTACAAGTCTTGTTTCTCCTGGCTATTTCAGCATCTTATTGCAAGTTTTCTTCACCTTGTTTACTGTATCTTCATTCTGCTTGCTCAGGAGATTCTTAAACCAGGGCAAGCAGACTAAAAATTCTGTAAATAAACTGAAGAAAATGCAAGATAAAAGTTAGTGTTCAAAAAGTAAGAGCTGCAAATACCTTGGCAAGGAATTAACTCTACACAATATCTACACACAGACACATATGCTATATGCATGTATGCTTTCATCATGTGCATTAAGCAGATTTTATACACAGTGGCAGGTGTGGTTTGTCCTACATACCATGCATAACAATGCATCAGCCATTAGCTGTTTCCTATTTAATTAAATAGGAAAGCCATACGTAAACTGCTGACAAAGACACAATATCGCAGACATGCTTAGTGGCTGCCATTAAGCCACATTAATTAATTTAATTAACTTAAATATAATACAACTGAGTAGAGAGGAGAGCAAAATCTAAGTATTTTTGAATCCAATTATTCTCTTGTGTGTACAAACGTAAAAACATCTTCCTAAAAACAGATTAAGAAACTATAAATAGAGTTGTAGAGGAAAACATTTTAAATGTTCTGTTACTTTTCTTTTGGAAGGTTCATTGCACTGAAATTGGCTTTTGTGGGGTCTTAAGGAATAAAAAGCTCCCCCATGCACCATTTTTAATTCTCTCTTCATCTGTAAAAACAAGCCAAGAAGTGGTTTAATTTACTGTTGATCACTGGGGAGAAAAAAAAAGGAGTGTAAAATTTAAATGATACTCACACAGAAAGTTAATAGCTTTTATCACTCTCAGAAGGAAATTGTAGAGGAAATATTACTTCCTATAATATACAACCTGCTTTCAGCTTTATAGTCCCTATAGCTAAGGTAGTATTCTGCAAATATGCAGACACATTAAGACATAACAGGTATCTCACCAAGGCAATATCAGTAAGTCTAATAGTGTCTTGGATTTTATTGTTATCACAGATTTATTCAGTGCTTTTCATGCATAGATTTGTCTTTAACACTGTAACAGCTAGCAAAGGCAAAATGCAGAGAGGTTGGGAGTTAGAATCTTAGAGACCAGAAGTCTCCTAGAAAATGGGTGACAGATCTCCAGAGTCCTAGTCTAGTGCACACTGCTTCTTTCCAGGGAAAACAAACAAATAAACAAAAGGAAACACAAAGGAAAGCTGAGCTAACACACTGGCATGAAATAAAAGCTTCACATTTTGATCAAAATCCATCTGATGAGCAATAGAAAAGAGAGGGTGTTTTGTACATTTCGATTCTTATTGAGGTAAAACCTGGGCAATTATTTGTCAGAGTTCATGAAGAGTAGTAGAATAAACAATTTATACAAAGTGCAAAAAGTTGCACAGATGAAAGCCCTGTCCTAAAAAACATTTAATCTCCTTATTTAGAGTACTCTTCTCGTGAGTTAAAAGGGCTTAAAAACCTTCTGATGAATTCATCAGGGGTTTGGCCTTCATCAGCTATAGGTAGTAGATAAGGAGAAAGTCACTCAAAGTCTAACTTTTAGCTGTTAAAAATAGACCTCAGTAAGACAAAATATTTAATTTTTGATCTAACACTGTAATTCAGTCTAGCAAATTCAGTTCAGTCACTCGGCTTATCTATTTCTGCTCTTCACATTTCTCGTTTGGAATGATCCCATGGCCTAAAAGAATAATAGCTATGACAAATATTAATTTTGTTTTAAACTTGATGTATTTTTCTTAATTATGCAGTACCTGCTTATACTCATATTTTATTTGAAAACTGAATGATCCAGCATCTGTCAGAACAAATTCTATATGTGTATTCATAGTTACTACTGCACATTACTAATTTTTCTGCACACGTTAGCTCTTTTTCCTTCTGTTGTGTGTTTCAGGAAGTAATTTCTGCCTTTAGGTTGGACGTAGTTTCACTGAGCTGTAAATATAAGTCCCAGCCAAGTAAATTAGATCTGAGGAGGTTTTTTCCCTCCTCATCATCTGAAGATAGAGGATGCAATTAATATGATGGGACTATAGCAGGTATCCAGTAATGGTATTACCAACTGGCTAGCTCAGCAGTATGTTTTCAGCATTTTTATGGCACAGCAAACATGGGAGAGATTCGTCCCTGTCAGAGAAAATCAGCTGCACACTCCGAAGAATGGCAATAAGCATACAAGGCACCAGCAGAGTTAGTGCTGCTATCGACATGGTTTTCAGTTTTCTCATCAAATCTACAGCCTGCTTTTCCCATGTATGAAGAAGTCTTTCCCTGTTTCCATTTCCTACTGTAGGTAATAACAATAACTTTTTCACTGATATCTTCCCCTGTGAAAAAATTATCTCCTAGGGAAGGATAAAAAGTATGACACCCTCATTCATACCAGCTGAATCAGTTAAAATCCAAAGAATAGTTAATGTAATAATGATAATGTGCAACTAGTAAACAGAGTTTGTTATTTACACCAAATAGTGCCTTATTTATATGCTTCCATAAGTCAGCATCATCAGAGTATGACCCTAAAGAACGAATTTATGCCTTCCAGCCCATCAGCACCATCTACTGCAACTTGACATAACAACAGTCTTTGCCGCAATAAGCACAAGTTTCAATGTGTGTGTGGGGGGTTCTTATGTCTGTCATTCTTGGGATTTTCTGTTTATTCCCACTTACTACTCCACTGTGGCCTGTCACAAACAGTCTTAATTTGCAATTTCTGAAAAAGGTTCTGGAAATGTGACTTCTTTATCAGAAAAAAATCATCCCCCAGACTGGGATTCAACTGGTTGAACTCAATAATTGTAGAAGTTTTGAAAATGCTAAAGGTCAAAACATATTTTGTTTTGAACAAAATATGTTTTGAAAATTTGTTTTGAAACAGAGAGAACAGGGGAAAAAAAAAAAAAAAACAAACAACAACAAAATAAAACCACAAAACCGAACACAAAACCAAAAAAACCTCATAAAACCCCAAACCAAAATTCAGTATAAACTAAGTCCCTAAAATCCTTTCCTGCAAATAAAACAATAGCCCTCTCTTATGTCTGCTCAAAATTGAATAGGAAAGACTTAGTAGAATCTCATCAGGTTACCAAGTAGATTCTAGACTTTCAGCACAGTCCTCCCACACAAAGCATTACTAGTTTTGCCTCTGAGGCAGAGACTTCCTTTTACAACCCTAAACATCATCAGGAAAGAGGCTTAACCCATTTGATAAAGGCTAGAGATCTGCTATCTGTCATCATATCTAATTTTAGCTATGTAACTTTCTCCTTTGTCTCCTTCCTTTCTTCCCTCCATTCAATGATAGACGAATCTGCAAATCAGTCTGCAGATTTTTGTTACACTGTACTGGACTTGCTGCCTTATAATACCATGAGCTAAATCTCACCTGTTTATTCAGATTAATTCTTACACAATGCCAATAGCTGCAGTGACTATTCTGACTCCAGAATCACATGTGGGCAAAAGAAAAAGTCACATGCTTTGAAATATGTTTCAGTAGGACCTGTCACATCCTTGGTGAGATAGTGCATGCCATTTATGAACCCCTGCTGAGAAAAGAGCCACTATGAGGAAATTAAGAAAATAAAAAATTATGGGAAAACAAGAAAGATCTACCTTTTCCCCATACAACCCAAAGTAAATTTTAGATTTCCCCCTTTAGTTCACTTTACTCCATAAAGAATACCCTAGCACAGGTTACACTGGTCCCCCAGACAACCCTGCCAATCAGCTTATTTGTGCCACTTACAAAAATATGCCTACACAAGCTTGGTTTTGTGGGTTTAATAAAATTGCTATGCTTTATTTTGCAGTAGTTTAGTCATTTAAAACTTGTTTTCTTGTAAGAATTGCTGGTACATAGACATAGATTTTTAAAAAATGTAAACTGGTGAGGATATAGAAATAAATTTAAGTGCTTGGCATGCTGCATACAACAGAATAGCAATCTTCCAGGAAGAATGGTGAAAAATCCCGCTTGCAGACTGAGCTTATTCCTTTATTCTCCTTCTCATTCAGGCATATGATAATTTCTAAAACCTTTTCTATATTTTCTTTTAGTGATTTAAAAGTTACAAATTCCTAAGAATATATGACTCATTAAGTGCTATTCTGGGTTGTACAATGGCTATTTCCTTCTCAGGCAGCCAGACAAATCTAGGAAAACTCAGGAAACATAAATATATAATTGCATCTTTCAAATACATAAGCAAAACAAACTAATTTTTTATGTGAGCTCTTCATTCTTAAAAGACAGATATTTATTTTTCTTACAGTCACAAAGTGTTGGTGAGGGAACATTTCCCTTTTAGTATGTCCTTCACACTCTTCCCTGTAGTCTCTTGATACTTAATATATTCTTTTCTTTTAGTTTCCAACTCCTCTTTTACCTGTCCATCAACACTCTATTCCATAGATCCAAGCAGGTTTTCTTTTTTTTTTTCCTAGATGAAAGGAGGTTGGTTTTGATTCTTTTCACTGCAGTACAGGGAGATGGAACTTGAATCACTTAATAAAACTTCCTTTCTATACTCCAGTGTTACAATATCCTTTCCACATATTGTATTTTGTTGTGTTAAAACTTATTCTCTATGAAAGGCAAAGTTTTACAATTCCAGGAATTGATTACATTTTTAATATTCATTAATTCATCCATGTTGAACATTTTTAGTGTAGCACAGACATTAAATTGCCATTATGACTCAGGAGTTTAAAGGAGCTAGTCATAATGTTGATATTAAGGACATCCACACAAAAAAAACCTCAGAACAGAATAGTGCAACACTTTCTCAAGCACTGACTGATTTACATAGCTACAAATGCCAAAAAAAAAAGTATTAATGTTACAAAATGTATATTGTATCTTTTAAAATACTGAATTTGTAGTAAGTATTATGAATAAAAGTCTAGATATTTTTCCAATTTGAAATGGGTGGGCCTGCCACAAAACATTTAATTCAATGGAATATGTCTCATTTAAATCAATATTGGATAATATTTTAAGCAAGCCTACACTTGGTGAGGTGGACAGGATCTGCAGCAGATGAAAGCATTTGCCTTTTAAAAACGGACATAGTGTTAGATTTTTATTCATGGTAGTCTCTGCTGAGTTTACAGAATAAATTCCCAAAATGGTTCCATGTGGTCTCATGGAGGAAGAGTCCTTCAATATTTCAAAGAATCATTAGGTCAGCACTAAAAGATTTTTTTGATTCAAGGTTTGTCAGCATTAGTGCATGAATTAAAATATCTCAGATACGACTGACAAAGACATTTGAAGTGACAGCAGATAGGTAAAAGGTTCAGACAAGAAAGCTCAAAGACATTGCTCAGCTTCTATAAAATAAATTACTAAGTAGATGGGAGTCTTCACTCTGGAAAAGTGGTTAATTATGGTATAGAGTGATTAGAGTATGGAATATAGTATATGGTATCTGAGTGCCATGAACTGACTGGATAGGTATTAGTTGTTCTACGTCTTTTGCAATGACAGAACTATGAGGAACGGAATGAAGGCAACAGATAGAAATACTAACAGTTAAAAATTACAATAATAACTAACAATTCATGAATCAGGAATCTTGGGAGACTTGTTGCCAAAAGTTTTTGCGTTTAAAATTGGAGACTGAGAAACAGAAAGGAGGAAGGAACTCATTTCCAGGAACCCTATTTACAGACATTCTTTAAGAAAGGATAAGGATTAAAGTAACCTGCTAGAAGTAAGAAACTTTAAATTGTGGTGAAAATTTGTATGTGCACAAAACTCATGGTAATAAGCAAGGTCTTGCATTAACCTTCGATGCGATGCATCACTGAGGTCCTTTCCAAACTCTGAGTCCTATATTTTTCCAAATTTCTTTTTTGGTCTCTTTTTATCACCGATCAATAGATCCTTTTGGTCCAGCCAAGTCCATTTAAGCTTTCTCTGCAGCAGAATATGGGTCAAAAACCCCAAAAGCTACTAAAAGTCCCTATTGGGTATGTGAACTTTCAAAGGAATTGAATGGTGTTAGAGCACAAGAACAAGTCAATCTTTAAACTATGTAATATCTCTAAATTATAGAGACATGGATGTGATGGACAGGACATACATAAGGAATTGCCTGGATGGTCACACTGAGAGATTTGCAGTTAACTGCTCAATGGCCAAGTGGAGACCAGTGACGACTAGTGTTTCTCAGGGATTGGTACTGGGACGAGCAGTGTTTAACATCTTTGTCGACAACATGACCAGGTGGAATTGCGTGCACCCTCAGCATGTTTTCCAACAATACAAAACTGTGTGGTGTGGTCAACATGCTGGAGGGAAGGAATGCCATTCAGAGGGACTTGATGAGCTTGAGAGATGAGCCCATGCAAACCTCATGAAGTTTAGCAAGGCCAAGTGCAAGGTCTTGCACCTGAGTCGTAGCAATCTCAAGCACAAATACAGGCTGGGCGGAGAATGAACTGAGAGCAGCCAGGAGGAGAAAGAATCATAGAATCAACTAGGTTGGAAAGGACCTGGTAGGGTTGGTTGGGGAGAATCTCAACATGAAGCAGCAATGTAAGCTCACAGCCCAGAAAACCAGCTGTGGGGTACTGTGTTCAGCTCTGAGGCCCCAGCATAAGAAGGACATAGACTTGTTTCAGGAAGTCCAGAGGAGGGCTGTCAGAGTGACAGAGCACTGGAACAGGTTGCCCAGGGGGGTTGTAGAGTCTCCTACATTGGGGATATTCAAGGCC
>JAOSLQ010018038.1:39608-52671 GCA_025629905.1 Lorius lory
GGGGGGTTGGAACTAGATGATCTTAAAGGTCCTTTCCAACCCTAACTATTCTATGATTCTATGATTCTATGATATAGTCCAAACCCTGTACACATTACCACCCACAATTACATTAAGAAGGAGGTTGGTGCAGCATGATGCCTACACCAAAATGATAGCAGCCTAAGAAACAATCAGATTGCTTATATCTTTAGCATGGTATTTAAATCAGTGATGTTTGATGTATGCAGTACACAAGGAAGCAACAGGGTTGTACTTGTAGAAAGTAGCTCTTTTCCTTCTTATATCATATGGGCAAAATTTTTATTTTTCTTTTTTGATTGCAAATTAATAGCCAATATTTCTCTTCCCTAACATTTCTTAAGTTGATTAATTCTGATAACTAATTCTACTATGATATCAAGCCAGGCTACATTAAGCGATAAGGGTTACACTAATTCATCTGCAGCATCTTGATAAACAATCCTTTAATAATGGATGAAATTAATTTATTTTCTGTCAAGTATGGCATGAATTTCTTCTGAGTTTTATGAACTACTGAAAAAGGTCTTGAATACAGACATATAAACTGACTCCAGTAAGTGAAGTAATCAAAATAATTTCTGCCTGTTTACCAACTGCATATCCGCAAGCATTGTGCATGACGGTATATGCACAAACAATAAGATTTACTGGGACACGTTAGAGGAATTTTGATACTCTTTTTTTATGCATCTTAGCATCTCACAGGGTCTGCATCTTTATTATGCCATGATTCATGATGAACTCTATTTAAGTGGGAAAAAATGACATGGAACAAGTTTCATATAGAAAGAAATACATATTTTTCCAACATATAGGCAAGCCTGAGCTGATCACCTCAATCAGTATAAACTGTTTTAACTTGATTTTATAAAAATACTGCACACCAGTTATGCTCAATTATCCAGCTGAAAAAAGGACAGCAAGAAAAATCATGCCAGCTAAACTGGCCCTGTAATTTTAATATCTAATATTAACACATACAATCTTATTACTTTTGTTGATACATCTTCAAGTATTTCTCTGCTTTATGATGATCACTATACATATATATATTGACATGCCTTCAAACTAGAACTTAAATAAATGCAATGCTGCCTGAAATCTGAGCTATGACACAA
The DNA here is from genome assembly GCA_025629905.1 of Lorius lory. Classification (NCBI taxonomy): domain Eukaryota; kingdom Metazoa; phylum Chordata; class Aves; order Psittaciformes; family Psittaculidae; genus Lorius; species Lorius lory. Next base: position 40,751 of record JAOSLQ010018038.1, read on the forward strand.
TGTAAAGAGTCAATGGCATTAAAACAGAGCTTGTGATTCCCCTCCTTTGCAAATATTGCTAAACCAAGAGTTCTGCACAATGGGTTTGACTAAATTAACTTTATTTCGCACATTTGTTGTGCATATTTTATCCTGCCTTTCATGCCCATTAACTTCCACAAATGTTTGTTATGCAAAATGAGGAAGATCTAAATGAGTTAAATAGGAATGTAGTTGTAGTATGTAATAATAGCTGCTTTGCAGTTTACACAGCAGTCTCCATTAATATGTGTGTGTTTTAGCAGGTGGCGTTTTTAATGTATTCACTTCAAAACCATCTAGGAAGTCAAAGGAGGTTTCAAGAGCGGGAAATCTCTCTTGTTCTTATATTGAAAAGGGGGAAAAATTACTTGATAAACTGGCAAAGATGCTAAACCTATCACTTTGAGAAGAAATTACATGATGCCAAGTGGGAAGAAAATCTCTTGTGACAGTCAATTTTCTTGTCTGTTTAGTGTTAATAAAAGCCAATTAGTTAGAGGAATGTCTGTTCCCTTTATGCATTATGAACACAATTGAGTATCATTAACTTGCCATGACTGTTGTAACCTCAAAAGTAAGCAGAATTTTTTAAATGCTGACCTAAATATTAGAAGGCATTTTCCATAGGCCAGAACAGCAGTCTAGCAGACAGAAACAATGGATATTTATGTCTCTTTCCTGCAAACTTAATCTGGTTATTTCTGAAATTCTCTGCCATTGATACAGGAAATATATACATATACTTACATATATATACATATCTATTTTAACAGAGGTTAGTTAATTTTGACAGTTCAAGACTGTGGATGGAAATTTCTGTATTTTTACTTAAGCAAGAGATAAAACATCTGCAGAAATATGCTGTAAATAAACAATAAACTCATATAAACTTACATGAATCTGCGACATTTTTGAATGATTTATTAATACTGTTAATTTATCTGAACTACAATAGCAGTATTTATCCGGATGTGAGCTCTTTGTCTACATTTAGATATGAATATCATTCACTCTTATAAGTGCTGTTCTCATTGTCTTCACCTACAATACAAGACAGGGTATCACACCCAATGTGAACATCACCTGTAAGACCATACACATTAGCAGTGAACCACTGTGCTGGAATGAGCTCCCTGTCAATTTGTCTCAAGCTCTAGTACTATAGGACACCTGAGGTGTAGTATGAATTCCTCCCTGTGAGGAAGCAAAGTCTGCTGTTCTGTCAAAAAGCAGACTAATTGACTGGTCCTGAAAATACAGCATTTCTGAGATCAGTAATCAGTCATCTTTTGTGGTAGTTGTTAGTATTTTGCATGCCTTTAAGTAAGTTGGAGTCTATTACATAAAGTTCAGGTTTACAATTGGGTAACACAGATGTTTTGTTCAAATGACAAAGCTGAGTTACTCTCTCACTTACTACTCCTGGATGATGAGTATGTATGTATACTATAATGGTGATGAATGTAGCATAATCATTAAAGAGAGAAACATCGAAAGAATCAGACAGATGTTTTCTTCCTAGTCCATAATGCAACCAATCTGAAACATTAATAAGCAATAGAAAAACCCAAAGGAAGTTGTTGAAGTAAGAATATAACAGAAGTGATTGGTTGTTGTTTTTGTTTTTTTTTTGTCTCTTCTTTAATAAAAAAAATTGAACGGAGCACTTTAAATTTACCTGAATTCTGAAATGTACCACCTGTAAAGGCATCTCAAGTATGTTTTGATATGTGATTATGCAATCTCTATAGAGTGTATGTAGTACAGATCATGTAGGCATGACATATTCATCCATTGTAGAGCATTCTAAGAAGTCTACCCCCTGGCCATTTTTGGACTCAAAGCTCTGTAAGATGGCTGTTGCGGACAGCTCTTCTAAGAGACTGTGACTACAAAACATAAATGAGCAGTGTTAGCGTCTTCTGGAAATTCTTCAGCAGAAGTTCTGAATGCTCTGTGGAGAGGTATCCCGTGTTTTCCCCTGGGGCCAGCAGTCTCCAGACTTTAGTGTGAATCAGAAATGCAAGGAACACATATGGCATCTCCATCACTGCTGCACCTTTTTTTGTCTGCCTCCTCTACTTGGAAGGGAGGTCTGGCAGCTCCTTTTCCCCCTTTGCTTGACAGCTTTCACCAGTCGAAGGTAAAAGCTCCTTGGCAAATTAATCAACTGAGGAAGCCCAAATGTCTTCATTCTCAGAAGCGTCCGGAAACTATTGGGACAGTTGCAGAAGGAGGTGTTTTGCATTATCAATGCTCCTGCTGGTAGAAATGAACCAACAATGAGCCAAAAATTACAAAGCTTCTCCTTGTAGGTCCCACCCTGGATGGCCGATATTCAGAAGTGAAATGTCACACAGAAACCACTTAATTTAAAATAATGTTATTATAAAAATGGTCTTGAAAAGGTGATGTGAGAAATAGTTTTAACCATTTCTAGCCTGTTTTTACTCTTAATTTAATACCACACAACTTTGAAATGCTGAACAAGACAGGATTTAGCACAGATGTTACAAAAGAACAAATTTCTGTAATGATTTATGAGAAAAGCAGTAAACTGTCTAAAAATTCAATGAAATGCTATGTAAAATGTAGGAAAGCTCTTGTGCTAACATTCTTGAAAACTAAGTCTACTTTTCACTCCATGCAAAAGGAGACAACCTTGTGAAACACTTTACAATGCAACTGTTTCCTACTGAAAGCCAGAGAAGCCAAATTAAAAACCTCTGTACAATTTCACTAGACTCAGAGGGGTGGCCAGCGTGATGTATCATCGGATATCTATACTCTTGTAAAGAATGTTGATGGAGTGTAATGTGTTTGCCTGGAGACATGACACATATCAGTGCTAATTTTGCAGACTGAGGGACTAAGGAGTAATTAGACAAAATTTCAAATATAATCAGATTGTTTTATAGAAGAGAGAGGAGTCAGTCCTTGCTTGCTGCATTATTAAAGCTCTGAATTATGTTTTGCATCTTAGCACATACCATCTTTCTCAAGACAAATGACTATAGTTAAGCACTAGCTTCAACCACTTTGAGATAAATAAGGTAACTAGTTATGTTCACTTTTCGTCAGAGGCAGAGGTTTATCTGTGTTCCTTTAAGGATTTGCTGAAACAAAAGTGTATATCATTTGCAGCCACAGTAATCAGCTTACCTTTAATCATTTGTTTTCTTTATTAATAACAAAGATTTATTTGCTTTGAGCTGTCTAAACCAGAGCTACCACAGCTCATTCAAGAGCATTAATCTTTGTTCTCCGCAACTCCCATTTCTGAAAACTGGAGGCAAAGCAAAGAAGCAAAAAGGTTTTCGAGTTCTTACAGAAAGCGAAATAAACACATTTCTTTCCAGATTCTGGGGTAGTCACCAAATTAAGGTGTGAGAAAAAGTATTTCTATCCCAGCAAGCTGCAGTATTTCAATTCAAGAATAGTTTTGAAGTAAGTCTTTATCGATTCAGTTTTTTTAAATCCATCTCCACAGAATTAATTGTCAATAAACAATTGCTTTATTAAAATGTCTCCTTCTGGAATACTGAACACCAAACAAGGATTAAAACAATCAATCAGCAGAATCATTCATTATGCTGATGAATGTCAGAATTTGGCAATATTGGTGGAATTAGGATTTAAGCTTCAAACTGAACCAAACCAGTTATTAGCTACACGGCTGATATGTTACAAACCTTAATTAAACTTATTAATTTCTTGCTTGTTTTAGTTGGAATGATAATTAATGGATGATTAATAACAGGATGGTTAATTGCTGTTTTTCCTGACTTCTCTATAAATGTGTGTCCTTTTTTAAAGACAGTATTTCAAGTAACATCTATTGCATAATTCTGAAGCCCTGATTTATTCTTCCTACCAAATTAGCTTATTAGAAATGCATGACAAAGTGGTAATTACCATCACCTCTGGGCAAAACATGTCACAAATTCTAAAGTATTACTTAAATCTGTATTTTTCAACTTAGCTTTTGCAAACAGGAAACTTCAAGAAGAAACAAAAAAATGTCAATACAAATAACAAAAATAGTGACAATGATGAATACTGTAGAAAGGTACTAAACCAAGCCTTGTGACATGCATTATAACCTTTGCAATTAAGACTATGTTACCTACCAGGAAGGAATAATTAATTTGAGTGTCTTAAAACCAACACACCTGAGCATCAGATACTTCCTATAACAGTGAACTAACCAGAAAGCCAGGTGCTAAACATCTTGTGTTAACTGTTCTGGTGAATTTAACAGAAGCTTTAGAAGCTTAGAATCAGCTGAAAGGAGCCCATGAGATGTCAGCATTATCCTGTCTTCTGGAGTGGTAGGTGTATTTCTGTTTCTTATGATTGATGTTGGCTTAGTAAAGCTAATCAGTGCACTCTGAATTTTTAATCTTTCAGTGCCTTTTAGTGTAAATATGTTGAATATTGATAATGTGAAATATACAGGAATGATTCGTGTCAGGAACTTAGGAGTCCTTGCCATGGCACTGTGTGTGAAACCAGCCCTCCTTTGTGACCATGATTACCATAAGTGCTCCTGTCAATACAATGATGAAAGGGAAGGAGAAACAAAGGAATAATCTCTCTTAATCAATCGCTTTGTTTTTCAAAGGGTGCTTTGTTTAACTGCTTGAATGGCTTAAGGAGGTTTGATAACCAAGAAACACATCTTGTTACAGGATGTTGTAAAACTTGGGTACTAGGCAAATAATCATATAAGGTATAGAACAAAATGTTAGGACTACGGTTAAGCTTGTAAGCATTTTTCTGTTAATACGTTACCAAGAAAGTTCAGCAACGTCTTCACCGGAGAAAGACCCCAGCAAACAAGGAAAGAACAAAGGAAAGGAGCCACGTCGACATTTGGGTAAAGAAGACGATGGGATTGGCTAAAACCCAAGACCAAGAAGTATAAGAGACTATACCCCAAAGATCCTGGCGTGTGTTCTTGGTGTAGCGGAGACTCCCCAGTGCACCTAGCTCTGCTTGCTTATTGCCTCTTAATATTAATCAATTGTAATAAAATTAATTGGATCAGATCATGGCTAAGACAAAATTTTTATAACAGTTCGAATAAACATTACTACCTATATTTCTGTGGATGGAATCAAACTTTCAAATTATATTGTGGCAGTATTCTTTACTTTCTTATCACAACCATCTCCCAAGTTTGTGTGATCCTTAGTTTTCAAATGTCTCTGTACATTCAAGTGACAGGTGAAAAACACGGTGAACAAAGAATTCTCAGGAGGTAGAAAATTATGAAAACTAGGCTGTGTATATATCTCTACAAGGGCCTGATTCAGGTTCCATTAAAGTTAATAGAAAACTGTCCACAGATTTCAAAAATGCAATGAATCGATGAGGAGCGCTGTCCTGCCTAATAAGTATTTTGATCTTTATAGTCAACAACCACTTATCTAAGATTTTAGATGTAATTGATAGTAGTATTCATATTAGCTTGTCTAGTTAATCCTAAATTGAAATAAAAACACAGTAAAATTGCCTGCTTAACTGAAAAACAGTTCATTATGTTACTTAAATTGCGTTAGCTGCAATTACTTCAGCATACTGGCTTTCAACATACACTAAAAACGACTAGGTTTTTTGAGGGGTTGTTTGGGGTTTTTTAAGACTTTTTAAAAGGGATACCAGCTATCAAGGAGAATACCAGGTATCAACTCTCAGCTTTTGGTAAATAGCTCATGAAGATAAGATTGCATGGAAACAATCTGAAATGTTTCATTAGCCAGAAGAACTTCCTCACATATCATTCTCTTGTTCATACCTCACAATCATAAGGGCCATTTTCAAGTCCCTATGGAAAAAACTGAAGCTACTAAGAAAAGTATCAGATTTGCTGGTGTTTGAACCAAAACTGTAGTTTCAAATTCACAAGGGCATTGAGAGAATTACTTTTTTATTGTGTGTTTAAACCTACTGACAAATATGTATCAATTTTATTAGTTCTAAACAATAGCTTTTTTTTCCATCTCATGTATCTTCAGTTCACCTGACCTCATCTGCTAACACTATGCTTCTAAGTTAGCTCTGTGAACTAGCTCATGATGAGATGCTCAGAATAAAACTGCCAGTTGACAGCTCCAGACACCTTTTCCTGTTAATGAAGCTGATTTAAGAAGTCCATGATGCAAACATAATCATCCACCCAGCAGTTACAGTTTACCACCAGTTCAGTTCTCCGAGTATTGCTGCCTAGTACCACAGTATATATACAGTGTTTAAATATTCTAAATGCATTTCTCTATATTATTTATATAATATGTATGTAAGTATCTGTGTGTGTTTTTGTGTATATATTACAAAACACATTGTATAGCCCAAATCAAAGACATGATTCTGGCTTAAAAAAGAAAACAAACAGGGAGGCAGGAAGAGATGGATGTGAGTAGGAATGGATAGCCAAAACAGAGAATGTCTCACACTGTCTGTCAGAAAGAAAAGATATATGAAACCTTGTATAAGCATATATTACCTTGCTGTTGACAAACATAACATAACTTGAAAACTAAGTAGTGTGTAGGAAAAAAATTAGGGCCAAACGCTAGGAAAGAATGTTCTATAGCAGGAACTGCCACCCTCTCGCTCTTTCTAATCTTCACCTGGTCTACAGTCTTTCATACTTTCCCATGTTAGTTCTTTATATAAATCCCACTCTTGTTTAATTACTTTCCATATTTCCTCCTTAGATTTAACAACCCGTTTTTAGGGGTTTTGAACCATTATACCTAAATGTGTTGGTACTGCAGACCTCAACATAGCAGAAAAATATTTGAGCTATCCAGAAACAACTCACAGTAACTTTAGAGGGCTTGTCTAGCCTGTCTTACCATGGCAAAAATGTGCCAGGGATGTGAGTTAGCTCAGTGGCAATACCAATCAGACAAAACCCAAAGTTGTTTCCAGGTCTAATGATAAGAGCAGTGCATACTCTTAAACCACTGAATCAATCTTGAGATTGTTTCTTTGGAATGACTACCATATGACAACCTAAATTCAAATTGAACGAAAGGCCTTTGCCTTATGGAAGGGAAATATTTCTAATGGACTAATCAAGAAAATGTTGACAGAAATATTCTGCTTATGGTGTGCAGCTGTTCCATGTAAGTTTCCAAATGAATAAAACTTGAGTAAGCGCGATTTTTGTAGACTCAGTATGATCTGTAAGGTGACAGGAGACAATATGTGTATCTTTAATATGGAACAACAGATGAAATCCCTGAGAGCCTTCAGAAAACATCATTGAGGCTAATGTGTTATTGTTAATGATCCTATGGCTTACCATATGTCCAGGCAGTAAAGTTTGCTAATACACCATTGTTTTTCTCCAGCTTCAATTTCTTCATAAAATAAGCTGATAGCAATATAACAGTATTAACACTAGAGAATGGAAACTACAGAAGACGCTTGGTTTAGTTCCAGCAAATCAGTATTCAGACTATATTACATTCATTAGTGTTTACAAAAATTTAATTCCTGACAGTGGCTGTTTGTATAAATTCTGATCTCGATTACCGGTATGACCTATATGAATATGCAAGAAGCTGGCATTTCCAATAACAGGACACGGGATTAACAAATTGACAAGTACTGGACTACATATTCAATTGAAGTTTCACAAGTAATAAGGAAACAAAGAAAAAAACAAAAAACTTTCTGAATGCAAGAAAATGTGGGAGACAAACACGAATGATGAAGACTCTTGGTAGCTACTTCATGGTAGCTTCTGAGCAGCAGTAAATGTTGCACAGTTTCAGCTCTAGAAATCAATAACTTCAGAGAAAGATTCCAGACAAAAAATTTGTCTCGTTCTTGTTAGTATAAAGACAGAAGCATTCCAGGGTCAGTGGAACTGTCTTGGGTACAACTCATCTGAATACCTAGACTTCAGAAAACTAAAAGTGCACATATTTTTTTTCTTTTTTACCTTTTTTTCCTTCTCTAGAAAATATCTGGATTGCTTATTTTGCTTTGTATTTCCGTGTTCTGTATTTTCAGATCAAGACTTTCTCATTTCTTCTTATTTTATAATTCAAAGAGTAAGGACATGTATGATCACACAAAGCCACATAGATACGTAAGTTAGTTTTGAATTTTGCAAAGGAAAAATGTCAGCTTTAGAAAATAAATCAACATTTTCTACTTTGCACGTCACAGTTAGGAATTCCTCATTGCTGTTTGGAAGACTGTATCAATTTTAAAATGTTGCATGTTTCTGTTAGAGTGAATTTGAAGCAACAATTAAAAAAGTAATTTTTACTTTTGCCTGAATGTTCTATTGTTAAAAATATATATATAAAATATATATCATTCAGTCTGGTCTGAATAAACTATAACCTCTTCTGGGTTACAAAAAAAAAACCAAAACACAACAAAACCAAACTTTATTGACTATATGTGTAGTTACACCATGCAGTAACTAATTCTTCCTCTTGTGGCCTAATATCTCTTTGCCTTTATGCCAATTCAAACCAACAACATGGCACATAAAAAGCATAAAATTACAATGTTTTTCACTGGGATGGAGCTGTTAAAGAGGGCATGTAAACAGGTATCCAACTCTCCTGAGACCCTGTAGGCATTTCTTACGCTTTTTTTCAGATGCTGCTCATCACCCTAAAGCTGAGACTGGTGTTAAAAGGAAGCATTACTTCTTTTCTGCTTCATTCTACTGTAGAGTTTCATTTAGTCCTTTCATAGCTTTTGCTGGAAGAAAACATTCACTCCTCAGGCATCTTTATTACAAAAGGGGGCAATTTAATAAGTATACTTAGATAAGTCTACAACTCCATTCAGAGAAAACAGCTGGAAGCTTAGGCTTCAACGTTGCACTGACATAAAGTCAAGAAGAAGCTTTCTCACAGTCATGCATTGCTCAGACAAGGGGGACGTCTCACAGTAGTCTCACAGCTGTTGATGTCTGCATTCCAGCTGAGATCATGGCTTAAGGTGTGGGTGTTTTTTCTTCTGTTCCCTACCACAGCAAAGTTAAATGGCAGAGCTAGAACAAGCAACAGTCTCTACATAAAGGAAGGAAAAACAGAATAATTGCAGCCTGGGGCAACAAAAAAAGGTTGCTACTGTTTTTCAGTCCAAATACATCAAATGTGGACGTATTTTGCATGTTAGCATACATGCTATATATGAGTTTGAGAGGAGACTTCAGGTCACTCAGAGGACAGAGTGATCTTGAATACCTCATTTGCCAAAGTGCATATTACTTTCTCAGTTTTTCTCTCTATTATTTTAAACAGCCATTTTTACACAAGGTGAAAAAACAGTGAAACAGGAATTAGTATTAATTTCTATAGCATCCATCCATCTATAGGTCATAAGTTCATCTTCAGTCAGCCACTTGTCAGCCAAGAATATGGAAAATATAAATGTTTTTACACATTGCCCAGTGAATGCTGCTACCCAAATACTATGATGAAAAATTCTTGTCTCACAAAGATCTTTCCTTACATTTAGCTTTAGGAAACTCTCAAAAGATACCACTATATATAATTGTTTTAATTGACTGTCATTTCTTAGAAAAGCATCCCCATTTACAAATTTAATTATAATGTTACTACAGTTTTAAAACTCTGAAATAATTATCTCTTTTTAGGAGGATCTCATCACAACAGGCCTTTTACTGGGCCATCTGCTTTGTCCAATAACATTAATTACAGCCTGGGAATGTCTGTGCCTTCCAAAATTATGCAAAATGCCACTATCACTAATACAAAGTCTTTAAGAAATGCAGAAAAAAATATATAGCTCAAGCAGTTTAAAGGCCTCCATAATCAACAAAAGCATGACAAGAAATTCACTGCACCACACTTGCCAATAGGCAGCTGTGCATTCTTATGCATTCAGATAACTAAAGGAGAAAGATCATTCCTCATGTTGTAGTTATAGCCCTTATTTCTTTTACCTGCTCTCTATATGATTAGTTTTTATACACAAGGCTGCAGTCTGCATTTGTCCCCTTTATGCACTCTGTCACATTTTGGTGTCAGTGTACACTATTTTTAGTTCCTGCACACTTTATGTATTCTGTTGTGTCTCAGGCACGATTTATGACCATATCTTTTTTCTACCATATTTTTTCTACTGTTTATCAGACAATATAGATAATACAGATACACCAGTTTGTTTCCATTTATGCCCAGCATTCTCTTCTACAGCTTCTTGTTTTAATACCATTCACCAGTGGTCAAAATAGAACTGATGATGCTTAATCCAAATGTGTATGGAACAGCGACTTGTCACCTCAGCAGATTTTCTCCTTCTTTTGCTGTTCATGCAAGTGTCTTCATACTCTTAGCTTCATACATTTCTTCTATCAACCTCAGCAAGCCACCCTGTTTATAATTCAGACATTAAAAAAAAAAAAAAAAAAGAGAGAAATTTCAACACAAACTGAGGAATAAGCATTGATGTTTAATATACTTGCATGGCTTATCTGAGACTCAGACTGAAGAATCTCCAGAATGAAGGGCAGGATGCAGAAAATGTGTATTTTTCTCTCTCTTGGTACAGCTCTGGTGTAATCTAGTTTATAATAGCTGGAGATAAATTCAGAATATTTAAGCTTTTAATAAATAACTGCAATGCTACCTCACAATCTGGTTGCTACTTTTCACTCATAGTGGACATTATTTTGATTTATTTTTACTTTCTTTCTTCTCAGCTTTTGCAGAATGCTGACATGTACGTTTACTTACAAATACCATCGGGAGATTGACAAAGTTCTCTTCTAAGCAACTTTATAATAGAGATTTCAATTAATTATTTCTTTAAAAAATCTTAATACTCATTAATCATGTTCAATATCAGAAATAAATTCTTCACTGGGTTTGGACATGTGTTTGCAGTGTTGTAGCATTTGTAAGCTCAATGTTCATATTCTAATTTTGTGTACATTTCATAAACCCACATATATTACTTCTAAAAAAGCTTAGGATTTACTGACAAAATATATCCATGACCTGGTAATCTATAATGTATCTTCTCCAGTCTCTTGATAGAGATTAGAAATGCAACAATTATATGTATTTTGCAATAGGCATCGCTGATACCGTAAACTCATATCATAATGACTGGACTAGGTTTCGTCTTGAATACTTGTAGAAGATCAAGAAAAGTGAAAGTTTTATTATAAGACCAGAAATTTTATATTTATGTTTTTAAGTGGCAGTGGAACATATGGTTCTACACTTTACTAAATTCATCTTAAAAAAAATGAAAACAAAAAAAGAGCAATAGGAAAGCTCAGTTCTATACCAGAGCAAATTGTCTTTTAGAAATTATTTTTTACTATCACAAAAAGAAGTACATCAATGTCTTATAAAAATTAACTTTGATATTTCCACATTTAATTATTCAAGAATATTACACTGCAAATAATAATATAGATTTAATTAGAGTACAGAAAAAAGGCACACTTTTAGATACCAGAATATCCCACAGAAGAAAACTATTATTATCTATCCAGTTCTAGGAAATAATGGAGCTACTTAAAAAAAGCATTTCAGACATTTATATCCTTAGCTTTGTATGAAGCTCTTTCTGGAATAAAAATCAAAGTGTAAAAAGATGCATTATTTTATAACCACAGTCCTGTAGTACTTTACAAGAATATTTATAGAATCATACAATCATAGGATAGTTAGGATTAGAAAGGACCTTGAGATCACCCAGTTCCAATCCCCCTGCCATGGGCAGGGACACCTCACACTAAACCAAGTCACCCAAGGCTCTGCCCAACTTGGCCTTGAACACCACCAGGGATGGAGCATTCACAGCTTCCCTGGGCAACCCATTCCAGTACCTCACCACCCTTACAGTAAAGAATTTCTTCCTTATATCCAATCTAAACT
>JAOSLQ010018039.1:0-18897 GCA_025629905.1 Lorius lory
GATAGGACAAGGGGTAACGGGTTCAAACTTAAACAGCAGAGGTTTAGACTGGATATAAGGAAGAAATTCTTTCCTGTGAGGGTGGTGAGGTACTGGAATGGGTTGCACAGGGAGGTTGTGAATGCTCCATCCCTGGCAGTGATCAAGGCCAGGTTGGACAGAGCCTTGGGTGGCAATATTTATTGTGAGGTGCCCCTGCCCATGGCAGGGGGTTTGGTGACTAGATGATCTTAAGGTCTTTTCCAACCCTAACTATTCTATGATTCTAAGGTAGAAAAAATTCCGCACCAAAAAGGAGGGAAAGTAGGCATGTTTTGTTCTCCTAGGTGGAGAGCAAAGATCATGCTTTACGTTTAGCAAAGTTGATGAGTGAGTTTGTATAAAATCCTCCTCCTTTGTCCCCTGTCAAAGGACATGTACTGTATTGAAGCATATTGTACAATAGCTTCACAAATCTATTCTTCACAAACATGTAGAAGCTGTAAGTTCTCTTACTGAGATGTGGTTCAAATGAAGATGTTAATAGACTCAGAGGTAAACCAGTAAGAATTGCAATGCTGTCCTGTGACTGTCATAGGTGGTTGCTGTATACTAGTGGTTAAATTCAATGGAAAGTTTAAGGCTACTGGATTTCATGCATAAGTTTTTGAGTCTAAAACCCATCATATGCACCACTAAAAAAAGAAAGAAGTGGTGCATAATAATAATAATTCTGGACATTATTAGATTTTGTTCACTTTTCAAAATACCAACAAAAGTGCCAACAAAATGTTTTCTTTACGTGGTCTTGCTTGTATGACAACTCAATTATTACAGCCATAACAATCAGTACTCTGTAGACTACCTTAGTGCGGAAAAGAAAAAAAAGCTCTAAATCCATTAGTAACAGTTCTTAGTTTGAGATTTGATTAATTTCTTACTTTAAATAAGTGATTCTTAAGAAATCCCATTAATTTCAGGAACATTAGGAGAAAAAGCAGAACACATTTTCCCTGATGGTCATAGTACTTAGACAAAGTAGATTTAATTCTTAACATAATCTTTTCCCACTCCTCTTTGAGCTACTCAAGGTATATAAAGACAATAGAATGTAACAGCCAGAGATTTGGAGCAGAGACCACATTATCAACACAGGCCACAGCAAGGGAAAATGCTCTTTAAAAAGATGAGCTAAATAAAGATTTAATAAATTGCCTGGATTATAAGGGCCCAAAGGGTAATTTTAGGATCCTATATCTCAGAAGCAAAGAGAAATAGCAATTAGAAGTCGAGAATAAGGTGCTATTTACTCTTCTGAAAAAAACAGCACATGGGTAATGTCTTTTAATGGACACCATCTGCATTTTGATCTCGAAGGGAACAGGAAGCTCCTGGTAAAACTCTTCTTCAAATAACACCAAAACTGACCTGAATCAATTTGTAGGACAACTTCTTCACTTTGCAAATATTTATAGTTATTACATTTTTACTTCAAATAAATGTACATTAATGAGCAATATGGAACAGCATATAGAGGTCAAAAAGGAACTTGTCACACCTATATCAACAATAGTCATAAACATCAAAACACAAGTTACTACATTACAAAAATCCTAAATCCCATAATGAGCTGGAATCTTCTTTTGTCAGGTGAAATTCACGGAAAAAGTCCAAAACTGAAAATCATTCTCATATATATTTATTGCAAAGCAAATAATTCTATCCCCTGCCACTTTGGAAATACTACCCCCAAAAATAAAACACATGAGTCTCAGTCTCGACTCTACACTCTATAGTAATGGACATGAGTGAGCAGGAGTGATAGGTGAATGGCACAAGAAAATACAAAAAAACACCAAAAAAAACCAAACAAACAACAACAAACAAATAAAAGGCCAATTTAAGAGCTTGGGAGAAGCTTGGTAAGCTCAAAGTAGTCCCACCAGAAAAAGATTAATGCATAGCTATCCCTAATGATATGCATAGTCATTCATCCTTTATTGACCGAAGGAGAACTGCCTACTGAATTTATAATGGGACTTCCTACAGTACATTCACTTTGAGTTTTTCCCTCAGAGTACTGACCTTTTCCAATACTCTTATGCCTATGCAGTCTAATGTGATCACAGTCTGGATTCATTTAGCTGAAAAGAATTAAGACAGACCTTACATCGCAGTTACCCTTGAACATGAAGCATACACACTTCTAATTCTCACCACTAGCAAAATGAAGCTCAGTTCCAACTCTAGTGTTAGCAAGACCAAATAGTAGAATAATGTATTACAAAATTCCACTGGCTAAACAATTTTTTTCCCCAAGATTATGAAGTAGGGATTTATTTGATAAATAATTCTAATAATAGACCAGAAAATACTACTACTTCTGGAGAATTCTTTCTACCTATTCAGTGACAGCAAGCTCCATTTATCTTTTACATTTATCTGTATTCTCTTGGAAGCTAAAAATAATGGTGCCTGTAGGAATTGTAGCCTACCTAGTTTATGAAAGATGATGTGAGGCACTTCTGTTCTGCACATTTTATTTTTACATTGCTTAACATTGCTATTATTCCCGAGACTGATTTATCGGTACCCTGGGGTACTCCTAACCCCTTTTGATGTTATTTCTACTGGAAACAGTTGACAAAAGCAGATCTCCCCTTGAGGATTGCACAGTTTCAGTGTTTGTTTCAACTTTCAGCCATTTGCTCAACCTATTAAGCGCTTCTTCAAAGGCACAAAAGAGCAACCCATCACCTTGAATGCTAGGGAAAAAAATAAATGCATAAAGGCTGCCAATTCACACTAACTCTGCTGTAGATAAGCAGAATACATTGGAAGGCATTACACTACATGGAATACTGCCTATGGATTTAGCATAACCCTGTAAGGGTATTTGGCTCTGAAGTATTTCACTCTGTTGGTCTGAGCTGCATTAAAATATTTATATTGAATATAAACTAAAGGCAAACAGGAAGCATGCCTAATGTAAACTTGAGAATAAAAATTGGCAATAGACGTAAACATTGCCTCTACTTTCTGTTTTTTCTATATACCATGGAGTACACTACTCCTTTAATTCAATTTTTATGAGCTCTGCAAACCTTGCTAAAACCATACAAAAGCCATGCCAAGAATCTTGAAGCTTAATTGCTCTGCTTGTGGTGGACTAACTGTCCATGATAAATGGACAGAAACAATTAGAGAAATTGTATATCTTGCTGCAAGCAATATTTAAGAAATACATAAATAGTACCTGGTTGTCATCTTTTCTGATATAAATTTTGTTGGCAAAAATAAAGTACTTTGAAGACATTGTGAGGGGTTTTTTTATTTTACTGTAGTGAAGGTAATACAAAGTAATAGTTAATATACCCAATACAGTTCTTCCCCTTTTGCACCTGAATGCTAGAGAATGACAACAGTAGGTTTCAGAAAATGCTACAAACTCCAGAGTGTCCTGGTTGCTACTTTTCAACCGCATAGAAGTATTAGAAAGTAATCACCAGAACAACTACAGATAGTCACTTAAATTTTTAACTGAAGTAAAAAGGTTATGGGAATTTGCGCAATTTATGTAAGTTATATATAAATATTCCAAAAATACTAGGTTGAAGAACTGGAAACTTAAAGTACAGCAGATTTCATAAATAGCCCAAGAATCTACAATGACCTTTGTGCAGCACTGATACATTATTTCACTGTTCAATATCTAGCTCTTTTCAAAATACTTATCTTTGACCATTCTTGCAAAAGGAAAAAAAACCAAAACAAAAACCAGAAATTGAAACTAATTCCTTTCACAGCTTTAATTGGAAAATAATTGAACTCATCTAAACACAAAGATGATGTTTAGAAACTCACAAGATTTGCATATAAAACAAAACCAAAAGATAATATGGTCCTCTTGGTACCTCCGTTCTTGGTATTGCCTGCAAATGTTTAATATCACACAAAACTCTATAATAGACTTGTAGCTTCCAAAAAAAAAAATAAAAAAAAAATCAAGTTTCTGAAAGATAATCAACATTTAATGCATGGATACACTCTCAAAAATTTAGTTACTCTTGAGCATACACACTTCTAATTCTCACCACTAGCAAAATGAAACTCTCAGTTCCAACTCTAGGAAGATGGAAATGTGTATCAATATTTTGACAAGGTGAGACAGAACAATTTTCTCCTATTTTACTTCCTGTAACATGGCCTATAGAAAGTGTTTATAGAATTATTATTTTTTTTTTAATAGAGAGGAGAGCTTAAGAAAAACACAGTAAGTTGTCAGGAACAGATGACTTTTCCTGCAGCCTAGATATACTTAAAGTACTTGAGAAGCTAGTGGACACAGGTCCTGGAGAGAGATATTCTTTATCCGACAAAGCTCAGTTGTTAATTCAGCAATTTTACCCCTTCATTGTACTCATAGTTTTTGTTGACGTGTTTTGATGCTTCCCAAGCCCCGCACACGGAATATTATTACATGAATAATCCTTTTGCATGCCATTTTACCACTAGAGTAAGAAGTTTCTGCAATGAGCCTGTACATTTTCAGCTTTAAGATTATCCCAAGCTGGCTGTGATGAACAGCCAGGCTACCTATCACAGTACTGCGTAGGATATCTGTCAGTCATTGCTATTTGGCTTGGAATCAGGGTCAGCTGCTGTCCCTCTTTCATTTAGCAGGACAGATGCATACCAGGCTCTGCACTGCAGTAAGGCAAACCATTCCTTTTGCCCAATGAATTGTTAGGAGGCACAGGAGAACTAGCCACTTTTAAGTAGTTTAGTCAGCACCCTTGCTGCAAAATGCTGAGGTGTCAATTTGGCCTTTAACTTGTACCTAGAACCCAGTTCTGTAAATATACTACAGAAGACAGTGCTTAAATCAGCTCTTTCCAGAAGACACTTTATAAGAATCAATTCTGAGTTCAAGCATGGCTTGCAACTTTAATTTTGACCAACAACTACTTTACACTTCTCTTTGGTATGCATTTTCATGCAAGGAACAGTGCTACCTGCACTAAGACAGCATCAAGATACAAGAGTTTAATGTTAGTTAACCATGAAAAAGAAGTAATTTAAATAATATTGCCTACTTTCTTCATTTTGTTCAGTTCCACAGTACAAAACACCTGCTTATGAGTAAGAGATTAGGAGGTATCCAGAAGAATAGAGGCCACCCACAAAATCTTATGGAATATTCCATAAGGCAGAAGAGATATCACCCTTGTCTTCATTTCACTGCATCACCTGAGGAACAAAAGAGAAACCTACACCTATAGCTCCAGGAAGTATAAGAAGTCAAATTCTGAATACATCAATGTGTGAGTCCATTTACAACCTTTAAAACTGCAAGAAGGCTGTTAGATTACTCTCCTGCTCACTCTTGGGAAAACTGATTTCACTACTGCCTGCCAAACAATTAATTCCACAGCCAACAAGACATACCGAGCCAGAATATTCTCCTGACTTTATGGAGATTGAGAGGGATAAAGACAGCCTACAGAGCAGTTGTATGATACCTGCCATCTATTCCTCTTATGTCATGGGCTTCTGAGATCCTGCTACAATCAAATAAAATCTGTCAGCCATTCAGAAAACTAAACTGAACTTTTATTACCTAAAAAGTATCTCTATGTTCCGTAATGGAAGACAAACCTATTTACTCAATCTGCTATGTAATATAAACACAAGACTGAAAGACTTGTTATGTGTATGAATAACTTCAAAGAAGCTGTTGTCCGCATCATAGATAGGTAACTAGAAATTGCAGGTGCTTGTCAGATGCTCAGGTGCCCACATTCTACCCTGTTTCTTAGAGTATTAAGGCAGATCTCCTACAAACTTTTAGAAATAAAATACTTCAAGATCACTTAATGGCATCTCAGAAGGGGTCCTGTAAGCTAAAAAGAATGTGAATAGCATAAGGCCAACAGGAAGATGTGTCTTCCTTGCCTGTTTAGTTTATAAATCAAGTAAATTTGTTCATAAATAAATACTCCCAGATTGTGTGCTGAGCTAGAAATCTACTGAAACTTAGGTCTCCCATAGTTATTTGATGCCTTAAAATAATGAGAATTGATATGCTTTTGTGACATGTCAACAAGAATATCACTAAACTTTACTAATATATTTTTGAAAACCAATAGCAGCTCCGGGAGCTGTTCAGCTAAGCAAATCCAGAAAAATAAGTCTTATCTCTTTCTTCCCTTTAGGATTTTGCCACAAAATGGAGGTAAAATTACAACTTCATGAATATGAGTGAATAGGTCTGTACTGAATATATCAATTCAGGAAAATGCCAACATAACCATTTCAAATTTTATAGAAATAATTACAACCAGATCTCAAGCCTAACTAAGTATATTTATGGCTGATATTCTTCCCTTTTACTCCTGGGAAAAAGTGAAAGCTGGGCTCAGAACAGAAACTTCATATTATCCTTAATTACAGTGAGGTTAATGCTGCTGCATTCTTAACTACTGGGGACAAGCTATCTAAACTAATTCAGCATGTCCTGTCTGCAAGGTAGTCTCTGCATGGCAGTGCTGTAAATGCTGTGTATATGGGAAGTGATGGACAATGTACTCTTCTCTGCACTGCCTAATTATCTTTTAGTCTCCAAGAGTCATTTTCTTGAACCAAATAATGATAACAGCTGATTGCTTGCTGACAACACAGTAGCATGCAAGCACAACATAATATAATTATACTAGCTCTGTGACAGAACCAGAACAACATATTACTTTCAATAGGAAGTTTGCCCCCAGGAATCCAGCTTTTCTTCCCCCACAAGATATCTGCTACCAGTTTCAATCACGCTTCCTGCTATCCTGCAAGATTTTTCCGAATTCCTTCTAATGCAAAATCCAATAGCAGTAGGGTATATAACATGGTGTTATTAGTTTTGAAATTCCACCCCAAAACATCTCCTAATCAGGAGATAAATGTGTTTCAAGTAATTCTTCACAGCAATGGTAACTGTCTTTCTTGGGCAATTAGTTTTTAATCCATGCATTTGCAAGTAACGGTGTTCTTGAAATTATGTACCCAAATACCATATGATAAGATGGATTACAGTATTTAAAACTGCAGCAAACAAGAAGATGAGAACAGATGCACTTTACTTTGATTTATAAAGCAAACACCAAGAAGTTCCTTTCCGCAGGAACAGTTTGTCCCCCTCAAGATTCAGGCTTTCTTTCATTGGCTCTTAAATACAGATTAGTATCAAAGGTCTACACACATTGCTATCTTGAGCATCTGAGGTTGTAGGAATTTAAGCAGTTATATTTCCATGTGCTACTCAATTAAGGTACAAAAATATAAATTGTAATCATGCCAGCAAAATAAAAGAGACACACCTCAAAATGTGGCTCATATTCCACCATGATACCAGGGAAAACAAATGCTTAGAAGGAAAAACAGCAGAGGAAAAAAGCTCCTTGAAATTGATGAGTAGTCTGAATCACCAAGACTGTGCATCTCTGACAATTTTTGTTGTACTTACCTAATATCTGTGCATGTTATACATGTGATACAGCGACTGTTTGTTGTAACGAGGTTCAAAGACACAGATGTTTCACTGTCACTGGTTGGGTGTGCTCCACATTTAAAGTAAAACTCCTGAAATATTGAAGGAGAGATAAAGAGAAGATCACATACCTGCTGCTCATGTCCTTTCTTTATCTTAGGCAAACTGACATATGAGACAACAGACAAATCACCACTGCCAATGGAAAAAGGAGGACAATCATTAGGAAAGGCTCACAAGGACTTCTTTGCAACAATATCAGTCTAGGTGAGTATCTTGCTCAGTGATTTCCCTAGCAAAGATCTGCTTGCGTACTAATTTGGTATCAGTGTGGCACATTCTACGGTTTTCTGGATTTATAGAAAGCAAATTTAGTCAAGACCAGAATACTAAGCATTGTCATTAAATATAAATATTGCCACACTTTCTTTGTTACAGATGCTACCTATTTTTGAACTCTAAATCACAGAATTATAGCTGTAAGTTAGTAATGTCTGGCCTTGCTTTTGTGATGTTGGAAATCTATACAATTTTTACCATTACATTCAAGGGAACTCATATTACATTGAATTACATATTATATTGTGTTTGAATTAAGTTGCTTTAGTCCATGCTTCTTCATATAGCCTCTTAAGACTGTTTCCATTAGCATAATGCTTTCTGCACAACTGCATGTTTTGTTCTCTTTTCCACTGCACCCCAGGGAGAGCCATACCAAACATGCTGTGCTTTGATAAGCTTTTGTTATAAGAGATTGTTTTAAATGTCCAAATCATTCTATGCATATGTAAATAAAGGCAGTCTGGAGACATGTGCTTTGCAGTAGGAGCCACAGATTACAGTCTGCAGTCTTTGTTCCTATAAGACTTTTTTTCCCAGTATCAAACTGTGGAGGTTTGAAATGAAAACTTTAAGCCTGGAATAAATGAAGTGTGAATTGGAAGGTAAGGGTATAAAAGCATCAGAAGAAATGACAAGAAAGTGGCATAAATTTCTGACAGGTGTTGATGGCATCAAGATATTAAGATCGCAGGTGATTCTCAGGACAAACAAAACAGGGGGAGGGACGGAAGGGAAAAGGAGAGGAATCTTAAGGGGAAATAATAAAGTGCAGCAAAAGAGAAGACACAGTGACAGTGAATAAAATCAGCAGCATTTTCAAGCGACTCACAGTGGTGGGACAGAAGGAAAGGAAAAAATTACCATTACTGTCAACTTCTTTAGGGTGCAAAAGTCACATTCAAAACTCAGTATTAACAACTTAAAAGCTGTACAAAAAGACTTGTTTGGCAGTGTTTCCCAGCACCACTCCAAGTTCCTAGCTAGACTACCTGGACACATATTTTGGTGTTTGGTAGTATAATGAAAGCAAGACAATGAGTGTGGCAGAAAGAAAGGAGTTTTAATACAAAAATTACCTTCCCTTCTATACAGACTTGCACTGAGATTTCATGACAATACTGTACTAAAATCAGTCCATTGCCTTGAGCCCCACAGTAGGAAGTTCTTCATCTGCAATACAGTTGTCAACCACTGTTTCTTCTCAGTGATGACCAGCTAGAGATATCGTGTATTTCCACATAAGACAAATACAGTACTACACAGTAATACCTCTGAGGTGAAAACTGGTAACTGGGATATGAGAACTGTACTAATACAGCTTTCCTCTTAGGTTAAGTCAACCCTCCTTCTCAGCACCAAAATATACATTTGACACAAAATATTCACACTCCGCTATAAGTTAAGGAGTCACTGTCTGAGGCATGTGTGGTAGCAGTTTAAGAGAACTAAGGGGTCAGAGTAGAGTTTAAAGGCAAATAACTGAAGTGTCTTTCTGTCCAGTTTCCTAACATCAGGAACTAGCCCCAAACAAGAAAACACTCTTGAACATACCCTTAGTCAGGACTTTAAACTTTCCATGGTTTTTCTTTTGTTCAAGACCCAGTTACACACACTTTAAATATCAGCTCAACTTGAAGCATTTCAGCAGTCAAGAATGAGTCAGTGGAACTACACCTTCACCCAGAGTACCTGAAAACTTTACAAAAATCTGTAACTTAAATTTATTTTCAACCTTTAAAAATATATCCAGTAATCCTTACAGTATTTACTAATGGGTTTTGGATCTTGGGTTTTCTTTGCCTTTTAGTTTGATTTTACTTTTGTTTGAATTAAATGGTAAGAAGGATGTATTTCAATGCAGAAGTCTTGAAAATATCTCCTTGCTTCACTATTACTTCTGCATACAACTAAAAGGATATTGGCAACTCACTATTTCAGAACGGAGAAAATATGGTCAAGGAAACATACAAAAGAAAAATATATTTCTTTAAAATTAGTTATCCACTATAATAAAACTTCCTTTGGGTCAAAAGCAAAGAGAATAATAGAGGAACTGAGTTATAAAACACTACAAATAGCTTTAGACTTTTATTTTCGCTATAAAGCGCCTGTTTACTGATTTTAACTATTTTTGATAATACCTAACAATGGCTGTAAGTTTCTCATCATGAAGCCTGTTTAATGAAGATGAAAGGGAAATAAAGCAATACATTTCTTATTCCATACTCAAAGATATATGGATAATTGCCTAAAACTCAGAAGGGAAGGAAGAAAAAAGGGAGGAAATTCAGGAGTCTTGTGCTACAATCCCAAAATATTTTCTCTGTAGTGTTAGGAAAATTACTTCTCTATACTTCTGTTTATCAGGCTGGAAACTGCTTTAAGAAAATTCTCCTATTAATTATATGTACAATGTGTTTTGGTGTTGTTGAATGGGAGACATTATAGAATTTGAAAATACTATTTTTATTATTTATTTATATTAATTTGAAAATACTATAACAAAAGAAAAAAACATTGTCTTCTCCAAAACTATTCACTGAACTCCCTGCTTGAATAAGCTGCAATTAAAGAAATAGCAAATTTTAATATTGAATGCAAACAGAACAGAGAGTTCATTAAAATCATAGGGGAAAAAAAATTAATCCCTCAACACTATATCAGGTATTTGTTCAGAAGAAATCTTCAAGATTAAAGAATAAAAAAAGGTCATTTTTAACAAATGCGTTGAGACTAGCAGTACAGTAAAACTAACCCACTTATAAAATGATACCTTTTCTTTTTGCAAGGGCGAGCATCCCACAAAATGTGCAGTTCTGTAATACCAACATAACAGTCTTTGTCTGCAGGCCTGAGACATCAGTGCTGTGATGGGAATTCAGGAATACAGGGAGAGACCGGAATCTGAAAAGCTCCTTATGCTGAGTACCTGACAGTTCTGAAATAACATGGGCTGCTTTTCCACTTTTTTTTTTAAATCACAGTAATAAACATTCTGATTGTTCAAAGGCTTTTAAAAAAGTCCTGAACTCAATTAAGTTTCCAGTTGCAAATAAAGATTTATGTGGCCTGGTTTTACACATTATGTAAATGAAAAATCCACAAGTACTTTTGTTATATTTACCACATTTCCCAGAGACTTAACATACTTCTTGTAATGCAAACAACTTTTTTTTATGGCAAGGCATATACATATGAAGTTATAAAGAAAGGCAACCCATCAGCACAAGCTGGGTTATCTAACATCTTTCAGCAATAGATTTGGTGAAAAAAATATAAGGGGGGGAAGAGTTTTGTCACTTTTCACTCTCCAGCCATGTATGCCAACAGGCAATGTAAGTGCACCTATTCTTTCAGTCTTTCACCCAGTGTATGATAGCCTAAGGAGGAAAAAGTGCTGGACCATTTAATCCTAGTCATTTACATTCCAAGGTTAATCTCCAAACAGGCAGAGAGACAGTGGAGCCAGCCAATTTAAGGCTAACCTTCTAATTTTACCACAGTCAGTGATACAAGCAGTTGTTACTTAAGCTTGACATCAAAATGTCTCTCTATATTTGTCTTCTATTATCCTATCTGAGACAACACCTTCAGAATTTTAACGTTATAGTAAAAGACCTTTACAGAGTCATTATGGCCAACCTAAAAGGGACGGGCAAAAACTCATGCAGTTTATGTCACTATCTGACCACTTCTGAAATATTTAAAAACAGAACAAATCACATTATTCCTCCTCTCTGCACTTGTGTTCTCTCATTTGGTACAAAAAATTCTGATAAATGTGTGTGTGGGGAGGTTGTGTTCAGTATTTCTGTTCCACAATGAGTAAGAACATCAAGAAATTACTGCAAAAGCCAAGACAAAATTTATTGCTTTTCTTAGTTCTGAAAGGGAGTAGTTTTATGGTCACCTTCTACTGCAGTAAATACCTTTAGATCACTTTCTTGCCTAAAGGCATAGGTCCCATGAAATTGTGAACATTCTATTAAACACTACAAATGTCTTCCTTTTGGCAGTGTACCTGATAGATTGTTGTTCAGAGAAAGGAGCAGGCATTGGTCTTCCATACTTTGTCATATCCTTCACTCCTGTTATCACTTTTGTGTCATACAGCATCATAAAATGTGCAAGGGGGAAGAACAGGTTCAAAGATATATGGCCAGTCTTAGCTACTTTTTATGAAATTCAAGAAGAAAATGCTCAAAAATATAAAAACCAAAACCAACCAAAACCAACCCCCCCCCCAAAAAAAACAAACACCACAAACCCAACCCAAACCTTTTTTTACCAAAAATATCTCTCCCTACAGTCTGTCCTTTCAAATTAACAGGAATTTGCATGCCTCTACTTGCTGACAAGTGAACTTCTATATAGCCAAGGAACCAACATTAGAAAAAGAGCAGTCATACGTAAAGTGAAGAGCCTGGATCTGAAACAGAGTAAGGCCCAGAAGAAATTTTACCCTTTTGATACATGTTCCCCAGTCCAGTTTACTGCGCTGTCAGAAAAAACAATGCTCTTTGCTGACAAGTACCAAGACAGTCTGCAACTCTGCTGATACACAACATATACACAAGAAGCTACAGGTTCCTACCCCTGTTTCTCATTCACTCCTGTTAAAGATCCTAAGTAACTCAGGCTTGGAATTTCTCATTGCCTTTTCTTAAAAAGGTGGGAACCCTACACCTTTTTTTCCTCCAAATGACACACTTTATTTAGGATTGATAGGCAAAGCCATTTATAAATACACTATAGCCATTAAAGATGTAGTTTTCATTTTTCAAATTATTAACACTCTTAAATCTCCTTTCATCTGTATCACCATAATAATTCCCCTGAAAGAGAGAAAACATCAACACCACTGTGGCACACTGCTCAGATGATGCTTCATTTTACTAGCCAGATTAAAAATTTAATATTCAGTGAGTCAGAGGACAAGTTCAAAGAAATCCACTTCAGAACACTTGTGAAATCAAATATTTCTTCTGGGGTGTTCTGGAAAAGACTAGGTTCAACTCTGAGCAGAGACACCTTAAAGTTCCCACATCCCAGGAGAACTACAGACAGTAGCTTTTCAGGAATAGGAATATCTCCATAGCAGGAATATCTCGCATATATAACAGGCACTGCTTTTAAAGTTAAATAAGTGTTATAAAGGCTGTTTGAATTAAACTGACTAACTAATATGAGAAGGCTGTACAGCCAAAAAATTAATTCTTTGACATTACAGCAATCAAGTCTTAAATAATTTTGTGATAAACCCAGGAATGTGTTTTACTCACAAGACTGCTCCACTTCTGTGAGTCAATGATACTTTGACTAGCTCTAGTTACTGGAACACATCTTCCTCAAAACACTGGCATGCACTACCAAATTCCCAGTTCCCTTATGCAGCTCAGCAGACACTGCCAAGAACGTCAGATCAGGTATTAAACATTGAGAGCATCACACCTAGGACTAATTACTTAGTGAATGCTTCCCTGCATGGTTTGTTTCTACTAACCTAGCGCTCAAAAACCTAAACATCTGTTAAGGTCAAAGGAAGAAATTTTTAACCATAATTCAAATATTTGCAATATAATTGGTTTTGGAGTCCAAAACCACATAAACACAACAAAAGCATTCCTACTGCTACCTAAATATCAGAGAGCAGTTTTCTGTTTCTTTTTATACTTAAAAGTTCATTCAGAGCTCTTATTGTAACATTTGTAGCTGAGAAACTAACCCTAGGTTCTGCTCCTGTCATTGGCACTCTTTCCTGTTAAGATGATCTCCATTCAAGAATATTTCTTTTCTACTTTAGGTCCCCATCACAATCAAACCACTCTGGATCTCCCGCAATTCATAAGCTCTATGCTTGATCATGGTATCAATACATAAACACTCTTCCAAAGTGCAGCTGACTTCCGTAAGCATGAAAACCTTTAAGATGTTGGTCACTTCAACTGTTCAACTGTTACCAGTGCTAACAGGAATCTTTCAAAAGCAGAATCACTACATGCAGACAATATTTTTTGCCATATATATAAAAAAACAAAAAAAAGAATTCCTGAAGTGGTTTTTCTATTTGAAAGAAAAGATCCCGTGGAAAACTCAGCACCTGATCTCAGACCTATATACTCAGAATTGCATTAGAATAATCAGCAAGAATGAAAGAAAATGATGCCACCAATACGAATATATTTTATATACATTTCTATCCAAGTTTCCCCACCCTTACACTTTAAAATCCACAGAATCTCTGCTGTAGGACATGCAGCAGAAGGCCAGCATGGCAGCTCATGGATGTCATCAGAAGCGTGAACTTTGAAGTAAGTGCCTTTATGGGATGCAAGGAGAAAAACAGATACCCCAGAACAGATC
This sequence comes from Lorius lory, assembly GCA_025629905.1. NCBI lineage: Eukaryota > Metazoa > Chordata > Aves > Psittaciformes > Psittaculidae > Lorius > Lorius lory. The sequence continues at coordinate 14,219 of JAOSLQ010018039.1, forward strand.
AAATGTCAGAGTAAGCCTTGTTAAAATACTATTGATAATTAAGCTGACCTCAAAAATAAGTTGAAACACCTTTTGATGTGAAGAATGACAATGCAGTGCTGATACATTACATTTCAGTTTATAAGAAGCATATATTTAATCTGGCAAGAGACTAAAGCAGCATAAAAATGTAGAAGAAATATGAGCATCTCTCTAAAAATCTGCTTTCTGACCAAACCCCATTGCCCTTCTCAAAATGCCTCTGGCTAAAAAGAATAAAGATCTGTTACTCATGAGGAAAGCTCTTTAGGATGATTATGCTTTGCCAGCTCTTCACTGAGGCTCTCAGAATAAGCTTGGTCTCAGTCAATACATTAACTTTGACCTGTATGAATAACAGCAGAGGGAGGGAGTAAATATTTAAAATTATTACATTTTCAAGACAAGCACCAGTTTTGGGGCAGAAATGTTCTTCTCCTGCATTTTTCCAAACTTTTTCTGTTCAACAGTAACAATTGCAATCTAAATGTGTCCAAGTGACTAAAATACACACAGTGTTTCAGAGAAATATCAACATATCTTTATAATATCTCTTTTTTATTCTTAGTCAACGTTATTTAAAGTTCATGTAAGAAAAACTTTAGAACTATACAGTTTTGCTTCTTTCTCTCAGAGTCAAAACATATTCACCATTCATTTGAGGATATAAAAACCAATTTGTTGCACAGAAAATATCTGAACAGATAGCTTATGATATAGCAAACATTTTGAATTTAGTGAGATTATGGAATGGAAAATGTACATGCTATTCAAAATTCTTTACAAAACCTAATATTTTCATCCTGTCAAAGTCACTTAAAGTCAAGTTTTAAGCACCTAATATATTTAAACACTCATGGTAAATGATTTTAATACATTTTCAAGGGCTACAAAATAGATATAACCTCTATTCTCACCCTACCCATACCTCACACATATCCATATTGTTAAAAAACAACAGTAATAAACCCAACAAATAACCACCCAAAATAAACAAAAACCATAAAACAAACAAAACCCCCAAAAAACGCCTAACCGATCAACAAAAAAAAACCAAAAACCAAAAAAACAAACAAGAAAAAAAAACCCAAAACACCCCCCCACCTCCCACCCCCACCAAACAACTCATAAGCAAGGAAAAAAAACTATCCTTTGTTTGCATATTTATTCCTTTTGCAAAGGACAATATTTCTAAGTTTCATTTTTTCCAGAATTCACTGGAAGAATAACAGAAATATTATTCAAAAATTAGTAACAGGACAGGTATAGCTACAATTCGGTTTTCATATTCAGACAAATTCAACATAACCAAGATTATAATAATGGTTGAAAAGCATTTACTATCTGTTTCTGAAGGAGCCATAAATTGTTATACGTGATTTATACCAACATGGTTGCTTTTGCACAATGATGCATACAGCTTACATATCTATTGTCTCCACTACAAAAAAAACTAACAAGTATCACTTTTCAGTTAATAATTCGTATTCTAATATAAAAAAAAAAACACAACAAAAATCAAAAACAACCAAATAAAATTAAGTTCAAATAACTGCCATGATGGGCTATTAACTATAAAAAGCTACAACATCTGGCCTCTGAGGCAACATGCAATTATAGTTTTGTAGGACTTTCGTGAGTAAAAAAAAGTAACAAGAAACGCACTGCCTATCGTGTCATTCTTTCATTGTCTACTAGAAAAGACAGTGCACAACTGCCTTGGGAATCTCTTTGCAGCTGCTGCCCACACAGTGCTACCTCAACCACCCAGGAAAGCACTCTGTGTGAAAGTGACTTTACAGCAGCATTTCTCATTTGTTTTCCTTGTCTAAAGGCAGCCACACACCATACTTGCTTCATTTCTCTGCAAGCAGTGGCTCAGTCTCAAACAATCCTGTCACTAGTTCTGCTGTCATTCCTTCAAATAGCAATATTTTCATGACATAGATTGAACAGGACTCCCCAGCATGATCTAGCTCTTCTATCACCCATTTTCTCATAGTATAAAGAAATATGAAGGCTGTAGGGCATCAGGGCTCATTAAAAAATTACTCTTTGCCTAGAATGTTACCTTGTAGTGTAATCAAAGGCCCTATAGACATTTAGACAGTCAATCACCAGAAATCCTTAACTAACATCACAGGTACTATAATGTCTGTGGTGTGTAAAGATACAGTAAAATCATTGTAAGCAAACAACTTTTCAGTGAGAATGGCTGTGCTTTCATATAAAATAACCTGAAAGATGTTCACCTCCCTTGCCCTGGATGTTCACGACCCTTCCCTCTCTCTGCTCCTAATTTATTTTATCAATTTTTCATTTAGAAGTACAATTTCTGATCAACACTAACTTCTGGGCTGAACCAAGACTGCAGTTGTCAGGAAGATTAAATTACCCAGCCCAGCCTCCAGAGCCCAGCCTAAATTGTTCTGTTGAATTTGTTCACCACGTTTTAACATTTATAAAACATTTTGTTTTGGAAAAGCTCCTTTGAATTACTTGAGCCACAGAAATCTCAGTTTCAGAGTAGCTACTTAGGATGTGTTATAGTAATCATATCCTGAACATTAGTGCTGATTTCTAGGACTTAAACTTTCCTGTCAGCCTCTTTTAAAGTAGAATCCAACTGCCTAAATTTGTTACCAAGTGCTTCCTGTAGAGAATCAGTCTTTTGAGCTTAATTTCCTCTGGCAATCAGACTTGAACTTTTATGTGAACGTAAACCACAAGAAGGGTTCAAGGAGACAAGAAACTCAAATACTATCTGGTATCAGATCCTCAGGCTGTATTTCTTATGGCACAAAAAGTTGTTTGCAATTACAGGTTTGATTGACTTGTTTCATTTCCAACCATGTTAACAAGCACTTGGGGTAAAGATCATGATCAAGTACTCAGAATGACTAGAGGATAAATTTGAAATGCATAAGAAACAGGAATCCATGCTTGATTTGTAAACATTGCACAGCTGACATTACGTTGTAAGGTCTCCCATAGAGGAAATTTTACTTCGAGCTTCAGAGAAAATCCCACAGAATTAACAAATCACAAAATGTTTAAGTAAGCTACATAAGTTCTTTAACTGAAAGTTACTTTTCATGAGTATTCTGCATGACACCACCACTGCCATGGTCTAGTCTGTAAATATTGCTGAGTTTCTGCTGTATATACAGTAGATTCACATCCATCTATTCTTATTAGAGCTGAAACATTTAAATTTAGTCCATCTCTTAACACTAAAGGAACTGGTCAGGTTCCAAGCTTAAAATAAATAAATGAAATAAATAATAATTAAAAAAGTATTTTCAACCCAACAGCCATCTTAAGTTAGTTTTGGTTGTAGGTTTTCAGCCTTCAGCTAACATCAATGTCTTAGAGCCTCACATCTATCCGTTAACCATATAGATAATATACAAGTCTGTAATGTAGCTGAAAGGAAATAGTAAGACACCTTTCATTTAGCACTAAGGCTGCCTCAGGCGGAGCATTAGGTTTTATGCGAGGATGCTGGGCAGACAGAATTAGGCAGCAATACTTCAGGAGTGGTTCTTTGTCTCAGCTCTGAAAAATTGGATGGCTTGTTCTGTCATTTTTTCTATGCCTGCCATAGATCAGAATATGAATGAGGACAAACAAGGCAAGACACTGCCCAGCTACATTGGAAACAACGAAAGGAGAAGAGGGAGAGTATGGCAAAAGCATTATTTTCTCCCTTGGAGGTTCTTACAGGTTCTAGATGTTCTTGAAAGTTGTAGATGGCTGCAGTAAATGAAGTGAGCTGAGGTGGCAAACAACCAAAACCTACCAAAACACTACACCAAAAAACCACTAAAAAAACCTCTTCCTTTTTGCTAATATCGTACTGGAAAACTCACTGAAATCTTAGCCATAAACCAAATTTGTTCTCTGGCATTTAATGTTCTTTCTATATATATACAATATACACAGATGAGCTAGATACAATATACATGTAAGATGAGCTAGAAGAATGTAAGAACACAAGTCTCAGTGGGAATTCCATTGTCTCCTCTATACTTGTTAGGAAAAAACAAAACCAACCCAAAACCCCAACATTTGCACTGCACTCTTATCTATATTTTCTAGCATAAGAAATCTAAAAAAAAATTGCAGAAAATAAGGTAAAAAAAAAAAAAAGGCATTTAAACTTATTTCATGTGCATAGCAGTACAGAAGCGGCCAACATCTATCAGTAATTGACAGCACACTATCCGATCTGAAAATGCATTTTCTGTTACTACAAGCAGAAAAATGTGAATATTTCTGAGATGATTTAATAAATAGACATTATCTGGTGCAGATGGCTGTTTGCACAGGTTTAACACAATGCTGTTGGTGTCTTAATGCACCATTTTCACTGAAGTGAATTAATTTGGTTTTCACAGCAAGCCACTATCTATTTACACTGCCTGCATTGTAAAAACAAGTAGCACAAACCCCAAATTATTGTTTTTTTCCAAACTTAAAAAATTATGTCCAGGGAGAATACAGCTACATCCACACTAGCAAACAGCTTATTGTCAAGGAATATCCAAGAGCATTTCTGGGGGACTGAGCAGAGTAATCCATACAGTTGCAGTGTTAGCAAAGGTCCCTGATATGTTTTGGCTGGAGCCATTTCTCACAAGCATTATTAAGGAGCAGGC
>JAOSLQ010018039.1:18907-46004 GCA_025629905.1 Lorius lory
GCAGGCACACTCAGGCGCATTTCACAGTGTGTGGCTGGCCTCCCTGTTTAGGGTACCACCAAAACTTACTAGCTATAGATAAGCTACGCTGTGTCCTATCTAGCTTTCAGACATGAAGAATTTTACCAGCACATGTGATGCTGGGGTCTTACTAAGAACAGTAAGCAGGGCATGGTTTGTATTTCCTTCTAATACCAGAAACACATTTTCTTTCTAGGTGACAGTATTTCCTGCTCTGATTTCCAATAGCCTTCTGACCAGACAGTTGACTATGACAGGACACCTCTACCTTTCTCCATCGTATAACACTTCCTACTCCCAGGATTTATTAAGTAGATTTCTACCTGTAGAAATAGCTGTCAGTCTTGTATACCTAGGGACCTGAATCAGGCTCTAGCTAAAGATTCCTGACAGGTACCCTGAAACTCCCCAGTCCAAACCCAGACAGGCAGCATATCCAACCTAATGTTGCTAAGAACAATCTGACCTTCTCTACAAGCATGAGCAATATGTAAAAAATGAATACAGAACACAACTTCATGCAAGAATAAGCTTTTTTCCCCCTAAGAGATATTTTCACTACAATATGCCATCTCCTAGGTAACCCGTGCTTCTCTATTCTGAGACTCCCCCAATCACAGCATCTTTCCTGAAAACAAAGTGAGAAACAAGCCCTCAAGAGGTATGTTCCAAGACACCAGTTAATACATTCAAAATTAACTCAACATCTGACACACATTTTGTAGCCTTTAAAATAAAAGCACCACATGTAGCAACAGGAGAAAATGTTACTTTAAATGTAGTGGCAAGCATTACGCTAACGCACATGGGTTACTTGTTTTTAAGAGGTTCTAACAGTCTTCTAATTTTTGCCACTTTTTGTTTTGGGAGGTGAATGGTGAGGAGAAGTAGGTTTGGTTTTGTTTTGTGTCTGTTGTTAGATTTTTTTTTTTTTGAGAGAGAGAGCGAGAGAGTGAGAATGAGAGAAAGAGAGAGAGAAGGTGGAGGGGGGGGTGGTGGTATAATATGGACTCAATATTTTCCAGCATGGTGGTTCGCCATATATTTTGCGTATTTATTTCTATATATTTTCAAAAGAATAATCATGACTCTTACAGCTGCTTAGAAAGCTATGCATTTTAAATTGAAGTTTAACTGAACTGCCCAAATTTATTAGGTCAGCTTTCTCAGTTAGAAAAACCTGTTGAAGAGGATTCTTACAGAGTTCCAGCTATATATATATACACTTCAGAAAAAACTGAATTACAAGAATTAAGTTATCACAGCAAATCCTTATTGACAGGTTAGCAATCCTGCAAGCAATGCATTATTGCCTACCGGTGTTTAAGATAAAGCTTCCAGAAATCTATCTGTTTGTGGGTGCCACTTTCAACAGACATAAAAGTCGCAGCACCTTTATTAGATATCTCCACAGTGAATTTTGTTCTTTTCCCTCTTCAGAACCTCAAATTCACATGGGCCCAATATTTTTGTTTGAAAAAAACAGAGATACACACTTCCAGCTTCTCCTAACAGCAGTGTAACACTGGTGCTTGCTGAGAAGTTGTTTCTTGGTAATTACCACACAGACACCAGAAGCATATGACTTTCTTAAAAGCAGAAGGCACTAAAACATTGATGAAATTTGAAGACTCCTGTGCCAGCTGTGATGTTGCAATGGCGAGATAGCAGGAGCACAAAACAGCTTTATACATCAAAAGAACAAACGCCACTTTTCACTACAGCATTCTTTCTCCTTCTCCTAGGGACAGCTTAAGCACTAGCAGCTTTTAAATGTAATTTTCAACTACATTTTTTTAACTGCAATTTTTAATTTAATTTTTATTGTTTTGTGTTGTCCATATACACTTAAGTAGCATGATGGAAGAACTGAAGCATTTGATTTCAGAATGCCTCAAACATTTACTGAAGTCCCAAAAGAGCTGCTATGATATATTGCACAACTGATCAGCAGACTTATTATTCAGAGACATGAGATTTTACAAAGACGTGAAAGAGAACTCCTGCAATGCATAATGTCAAAACCATGGATAACACGCTCTTAAGTTGTTGGGGCTTTGTTGTTTTTTTTTAACTATATTTCTAACCCTCCATTGTGCTGAAGCAAGGGGAATACCTTACTTCTATACATCCTCCCAGCAAACAGATTGAAATGCTGAATATTTCTAATGACACTACAAGCTTCACTAAGCCATTTTTATTTATACAGTTAATTAATATTAATTAAAATTAATGTCCCAATGGGGGAAGTGCTTAAAGCATAGAGCACTGTTAACTTCAGTAGACTATTTGTATATTTGAAGCTAGATATATAGTTTAAGTATCTTCCCTAGTTGTGCTAAGACACAAAATCATAAAGACATTCATTAACACAATTTAAACTTTCTAGATTCAACCAGTCAAAACAACATTTTTATTAATACCTGACTCTTCTGAGCTAGAAAAATATGTCGTATACTGAAGACAACCACATTTGCTTGGCCCTATTTAAATATACTGCTATTAGAATCCAGGAATTTCTGGCAGCAGTTATTCAAAAGCTGCCCACCATATTAGCATGAGACAGAGCCCTGTAGCATCTGTAGATCTGTAGCAACATTTCCAACACGAACTACCTTGCAGCCCCTGGTGAGACCAGCTTACAAGTGATGGCACTATGTTTTCCGATACCAGCACATCTTATAATCACTGCATGCTTATTTTAAATTTAGTTCTGATTTGTAAATATGGGCTTATTTCATAAGCTGCCCACACAGAAGACAAAGAGCTTACAAACAGATCCCAAACCAGTTACAGGCACAATTTCTTTGAAATAACTAGACCAAAGGTAGAGCACGCAATTGTTAAACAAAACCTAACACCTTCACATTTTAGAATCTCAGACCAGAACATTGAGCATGGAAACCATAGGTGGGAAACAGATTTTATGCCAGGGTAAATTTTATAGCAGCTTTTAGATTTAACAGAATATTTCACACAATGTGTCAGCCTGCAAAATGACACAGTTATTAAACACTCAATAACAGTACTTACCAGATGTGAATTGTGTTCTTCCATATAAATGTTGCCTGACATTTGAGGAGAGACTCCTATATAACCATACTGTACCCTAGCAAAATCACCTTCATCTGGTTTGATTGCTGATAGATGATTGCAAGAACATGTTGCATGCTTGAGTGGAAATCCAATGTTTCAATCATCAGTAATGAATTTGCAACAGCTTCAGAGAGTAGCATATTGTTTATATGTCATGCAGTGAACAACAAAAGATTCAGTGAAAGTGTTACTGAAATTCATTGAATTATAAAAAGCTATCCCTGAACACATCAGATGTGCTGCCACAGCGTATGCAAAAAAACATACCAAACAAGCTGTATTTGAAAGAAAATGCGGGTTTGATTTGTGAAACAAGGAGCAGCGTAAGCACAATGTTAGGGGTTGGAACTGACTCTAGTGTATCTTCTTGAGGTTTTTTTTCATTCGTAGGTTTCAATTACTGCTTGCCAGTTTGATTAAGGTCCCTGAGTGCCTGCATATTTCCTAAAATTCTAATAGGTCAAATACATGAACAGTATAATCACCTGCAAATAATATGTAGAAATGACTTGTTGAGCAACATGCAACAGAGAACTGCAATGCTGGTCTCACTACTAGACTCCAGACTATATTATGGTAGTAACATCGCAGCCAGAGTGACACCTTCCCACATTCCTCCCTGTTATAAGAATACAATATACTGAACTGGGATTCCTCCTTCCTTTGCAATCTTGCTTGGTGTAACTAAGGCTTAATAAATGCATATATTGGTCTTATTTACCCTTTATATCACAGCCTGATAAATCTGTCTTTCTTAAGAAAGCTGTTCTGGTAACATCTGGTTATTTCACCACACCAGATCATAGAACAAGCCATCCAGCCAAATCTCTCATCTCTAATAGGAGTAGCTGCTTAGGATGTGTGTGAACAAAACAAGACTTCAAACCAAAAACCACCAGAGAACAAAAAATAGTACCTGCCCAGAACATGTTCATAATCTCCAGCAATTTGTTATTCAGACTTCCTAAACCAGGAGTATCTTCACAGTTAATAGTTTTCAAGATTTTGTTGTTTGGTGTTTTGTTTTGGGTTTTTTTCTTCCATTGGTTTGCCATTTTTTGAATGCATTGTAATTTCCACCATGTATTGTGTTAAAGACTTCTGCAGTTTAATTATGTGCCATACAAAGAGGAATCTCCTTGTGGTTGTTTTGAACATTACAATAACTGGAAAAGGACACAGTATCAGGCCAAAATAGGTACATTATATCCTACAATGTTGTTACGTCTTTATGACAGCTAACTCAGCACAGGTACAGAATGAATCCCTTACTGCAGTGCATCATCAATATGTTTTACAGGCATTTCTGGAAGCTAAAGCTGTTAAAAATTTTAGAGGTGCTTTTTCATTCAGTTTTGATTTGCAAATACTATCTACTTTTCATCACGTTAAATGGAATTATTACCAGAGTTGTAAATGATCTAGGATTTGGTCAGATGAACACGAACTGTGCTCTGCTCACTTTCCATAACATCAGATCCTCACCACTGAGAATCTAAAGGAGGATACAGAAATGATCATTTATAAAACATTAACTGCTTCCTAAGTGAATCCAGGGCATAAAAAAAAAAAAGATAAAAATTCAAAAGCTGTTGACTTGTTAATAGAAGGTATTTGTCTTGCCAAAACTCACCGATTCCTGTTACAGAACAAATCTTCAACTGACCTGAAACTGCCTCTCATCAAACGATGAGGCATCTACACTATCTGAAAAAAATTTCATTGAGGGAAATGTTGTGTACAAAACAACTGCTTATTCTTAAAATGCAATTTTTAAGGAACAGGCAAAACCTAGCAGCTGAGCACAACCATGCTAAGTAATTGCTCATATAAGACAGAATAAAACAATGACACCACTTTCATCTAAAAGCATGATTAATACTCATGTTCGCAAGGTTAGGTTTTTTAGAACTGAACAACAGATGCAAAGCCTGAGCAAATGAGTTTTATTCCCCCCATACCCTACCCACTTCAGTGGCAGTGTTAGCAACAGAAAAACATCAAAGAGCAGAGGATTTGTTTGAAGAAAGTATTATAATATTCAGCATACTTTGTTGGATCTTTTACAAATTAGTGACATTTCCACACATGTAAATAGAAACAGTGGTAGCAATACACGCAAGATGACCTAAGCTTCCCAAGACACAGTACAAACGAGTTCCTCTGGGTTTCTGAGAATCTATGCAAATTCCAGTTCATGAAAGGCTACTAAGAACTCTACTCCACTGGTGAGATCAGAAAACTCACAAGCAATTCCAAAGACCTGGCTTTATCTTAGGTTTAAAATTTTTATGGTGCCAAAAATAATGCATTGGTTAAAAAATATTCTTAAAGAAACAGTTAAAAAATAATTTATAGATAACCAAATCTTTTGAATAATATTTGTTGTTTGCCAGTTGTGAGTTTTGATGCAGACACTGTGACTCATCAGAAAATGCCTAATATACTGTGGCAATATTCTATTTCTATGCTGGGAAAGAGTGACTAAGTGTTCACTTTAAAAAGAGTGGATAGATCTTAATTTTAAAAGCTTTAATTTTTTATTTCCAAGATAAATAATTTAGCATTTTTGTCCTTGTATAGAAATAATTCTATTTTAGAATTGTTTTTTTAGCCTACTATTGACTTTTCTGTACTGAGAAGTGGAATAGCTGAATTTATAAAGGAAAAAATTATCTAATCCAGAATAAGGCTGCTTTGGGAACAACTGTTAAAAAAAAAAGTCTAATTATAGTTTCCTAAAGAGGTAACTGAATAGAAATGTAGACTTGAGATAATTTGTAACTAGTGTGAAGAACCCCAAAATATATTAAAGAAATTTAAATGGTAAGAAAAGTCAACCACCTAGGGTTTGGTTTTTTTCCCACTAATCAAATGTTTGAAGTATTTTTAATTTTTAATTGTGATTAAGTACCTCAATTTAAAGACCCAGCAAAAATTACCATAGTATAATCACACCACCATTGCACACTATTCCAAAGTCCCACAGGTATTGTTTTCAGTGCTGTTCCCCCTCCTCATTCCTTCTTAGAAAATGCATTGGTAGCTAAACAAAAACACCCACATTTAGAGATGATTTAATATAGAGATTTACATGAACAAAATCACATCACACCGTCATTTAGGGCAGCTTTATATGAGGTAATCTAGATAACCATAGGCATATAAGCCTGATACCAACCCTTGATAACATAAATAGCTAATATGATACTTGATTAATAAAACAAGGATGTGTAATTAATGTCAACCAACAAGGATTTATGGTAACTAAACCCCATCAAACTAACCTGACATTTTTATGAGATTACAGATTTAGTGGAACAACATAATAGCATGCTGCAACTTACCCTGATGTATGTTGCATTTGATACAGCACCAACATTTTGATTAAGAAACTAGAACATTATGAGATCAGCCTTAGATAGGTTTAACTGATATGTTTCAGTATGTAATTGAATCATCAACTGTCTTCTTTTCAAGGTGGTCTTGCAGTGATTGCCTTCTAGACCTTTCTATTGAAAACATTTTTTAATGATCTGGAAGAAAGCAAACTATTTACTCAAAGTTTTTGGATGGTGCAAAATCTGAGAGAGTCACTCACAAAGCCACACGAACAGCTTACTTAGCTGAGATCAAACACATAATGTACATTTTAAAACAGCCAAAAATAGTCACACCTATAGAAGCAAGGGCCATGCATGCAGGAGGGAGCCTGTCCATAGAGACAGCAATTTTAAGTTACTGAGGTTTCTGGAGGATGAACTTGAACCCTCAGGAATTGCATTACAGTTAAACTATCTAATAAAAACACTGGATATCAACACAAGTAAGCAGACTGTAGCATCCCTGTAACTGCCACTGATAGCACTACTGTTATAACCGTGCCTTATCCTGATGTGTGAAAATGTTGAAAATTGGTAGAAGTACAGCAGATAGCTGAGTGAATGACTAAGGACTGGTAAAATGAAGTTTTTCTGCTTAAGTTTCTGAACATTAAAGGAATGGATAAGATATATCCAAACTTCAGTCTATGGATACCAACATGAAGAAACAGAGGAGTTTTAATAAAGCAGATTACATAGTACAATTTTTCCTAGCTTCAGCTTCTAAAATTTGTACAGTTTAACTGTTGATATGCATTTTTGACAGGCAAGGTAATTAATTAGTCACATAAATCAAGGGAGAGTTTTCTTGTTTAACTCACCACTAGCTTTAAGTCAAGGAGATAGGTTTTCCTAAATTACATATTCTTACTCAAAAAACAAATAAACAAACCACCACCACCCCAAAAAAAAAAAAAAACAAAAAAAAACAACAAAAACCTAAAAACCATTACTTCAGGAAAGGCTCCTAACTTTTGTTATACAGGAAGTTAGGCAAAATCATCAGAATGTTCCTTAGCATTAGAACAAGTGGTATTAGGTTTACACTAAAACCTAGGGGGATGTTCAGGTTACATATAAGGAGGAATTTGACTGTGAGGGTGGTGAGGCACTGGAACAGGTTAACCAAAGAACTGGTAAATGCTCCATCCCTAGCAGTGTTCAAGGCTAGGTTAGGACAGAACCTTGGGTGACATGGTCTAGGGTGAGGCATCCCTGCCTATGGCAGGTAGGTTGGAAGTAGATGATCTTAAGGTCCTTTCCTGCCCTAACCATTCTACAATTCTATATCCATGAATCACCTTAGAGGGTGTTTTGAGCTTCATACTTCGTGTATCTCAGCAATTCCTAAACAATTGCATAGGACCAAAGAGGATCTTGAAATGCTAGTGCACATACCAGGCTGCCCTAACAAATAATATTTTGGGATGCAACTGTTCAACATGGAAATAAAGGAGGAATAAAAGACAACTGATACTCACTGATATTTTATTTTATTCGTGGTTTTGTGGGGTTTAGACTTCTGGCATTATTTGTTCCCTTTTTTGTTTGTTGGGTTTTTTGGGGGGGAGAGGTTGTGGGGTTTTTTTAAGCATGTGATATCTGATCTGTAACGCAAAGGCAAACTAATATAGACAGCAAGAATATAAAAGAAAGTCACGCAGTTTCTTGGTATTAATAAATATTTCAGGATTCTTAGACTTACTCATAGCAATATTATGACCTTGAAAATAGGTGCCAAGGACAGACAGACATGGTATGGTTCATTTCACAAATAGCAAACAACATCTCTGTGCACACAAAAAAAAAACCCCAACAACATATTATATAGCAATGTATCAGAGCCTTCCTATAATGAGATTATAGGTCTTTAGTCAGCTACAATTTCATTCTGATAAAAATCACTAAATTTACTTTACTTTTGATACTCTGCTACAAAAGAGAATCTCTGCTATAAAAGAGAATTTATTTCTCTTCTCAACATAAAATGAGGTCTGAGCTGATCAAAGCAAAATGAGATTAAAAAAAGTGAAGTATATTTTATCTGAACAGTGGTATTTGAAAACAACAACTGTGGATGCTTGAAAGGAAAGAAAAAATAAATCATTTGGTAAGATGTATATTTAAATAATCCAGTTGAATGCTATTCCCTTGATTGCTTAGTCCGGCCTATTCCAGATGAGCACAGACTCCCTGTGGAACAGACTGGATATGAAAAGCTTACATAATATTGCTGCCCTCAGTGCTAAACCTAATGATGGCAAACACACAGGAGAAGGAAACATGACATGTTCAAAAACTTCAGTATAATAAAATTGCAAGACTCAAATCACAGGAGGAATGTGGAAAAATAACAGGAAAAGATACATAATAAATAAAAAAAAAAAATAAAAAACCCACAACAAATCACCGAAAAAAACCAACACCAAAACACAAAACATAACATGCTTCCTTTGCAAACACTTTAACCCCAAACATACATTGGAACAGTGAACAGTGAGGCTACTTTACAGTAGAATCCAACTGCTTAAAACCCTGTATGATGACTATATACTAATCGTATGTGTTTTTAAGATAAGTGACTGCACAGGAAAAAATCGTTGCTGTGGACACAGGAGATTGCTATAGAGCTTGTTCAGAAGAGTATACTGATATTTAAGGAAACCCAGTCCTTAGAGGTGATCAATAAGGTCATAGAAGTTCTGTTACTCCTTTTAGAAACACTTCGCTGAAAACTAATCTTTTGGCGACTGAAAAAGAGAAAAATGCTATTCAGTTATAATGATAGACAGTTGAGGCAGTCTTCACCATTTGGAAATGTTTCTAGCCAAAGAATATGCTGGCTGACAAAAATGAAGAGTTAAGTTTCCTCCTTTAAAGTATTCTATCCTTTAAAAAAATAACCAATAATTAAAAAAGAGGCCAATAAAGACCTGTTGTTTCAGTTCCTCACAAATTTGTGACACTGAAATTAGAACTACATTCCTGCAGGAGGGAAACAATGGCTCTTCATCTATAGAAGAAGATTTCATCTCCCTCTATCTACATCAAACTTTCTTCCCCTATTTGGGGGATTTATTTATTTAGAAATAGGATGAGAGAAAATGGCCTCAAGTCACACCAGGGGAGATTTAGACTGGATATTAGGAAAAACATCTTTACCAAAAGAGTTGGCAAGTATCAGAACAGGCTGTTCAGGGAAGTGGTTGAGTCACCTTCCCTGGAGGTATTTAAAAGACATATAGATATGGGACGTGGGAACACGATTTAGTGGTGGACTTGGCAGTACTAGGTTAACAGTTGGACTTGATGATCTTAAAGGTCTTCTCCAACCTAATGATTCTATGATTTAAGCTGTAACTAAATTATGCTTGTGTAAAAGCAGTATCTGGAATTTCAGAGAACCATGCCTGTTTCCATGGCCTTTCCAAAGAATACAGAGAATTATAAGAAAAAAAAAAAAAACAACAAACAAGCACTTCTGAAAACCCAGAGCCTGGAGCACTGCTGGTGCTCTGAATCTTTTTGCTAGGTATTATTTCTCCAATAACAGCCTCACACCTGTAGTTTGGATGGTCTGAAGCTGTATTTGTAACATATGCCTAAAACAGGTTGTCTCCTAATTTTTGCTCAGTGATGCCTTACTGAAAGATAACACTGGTCCTTGGCTCTGCTAAGTATGTAACTCGTCAGAGGCATTGACAGCAACTGGAGTCATGGGACTTAGCTGGCTGGGTATCGCTTGTTTGCCACAGCATTAGATAGTTAAGATTACAGTTTTATGGTCAGTGTTTCCTGGGTTCCCCCACCCCTCCACAAAGCCAGGATGGTAAGTTGCTCCATTTTCTGCTTTTCAGGGGAAAACACAAAACGAACCAAACACAATGATTCCGCGAGGGAAAGTGTTGTAGCTCGAGAGCCAGGGTTGCCAAATGGCATTATTTCAATATCTTTTTCAAAGAGATTGAATTAAGGAAAAGAAAAAAAAAACAACAAAAACAACAAAAACCCAAACAAAACCCCCCAAACAAAATCACAAGCAAAAAAAAAAAAACAAAACAAAAAACAAACAAACACCCACACCACACACAAAAAAACCAAAAACAAACAAACAAACAAAAAAACCACTGTAAGTAGTCAGATGTGTTCTGGGAATCCCAGGAGGTGACAAAACTGAGAATCTTGATTATGTGCTTTTGTGTACAAGCGTTCAAACTGAATACCTGTCAAGGAAAATCCTGTCCTTGCCAAAAGCACACTTCATCATCTTAATTTTCCTGTGTCTTTAAAGAAAACAGGAAGGACTTCTCTCCAGTGATGGCAGTAGCACAGTGACAATGAACTGGTAGCAAAAGTTGATCAGGCAATCAGCTCTTCCAAGTAGTTCCTGAAGCATAGCGAGCAGATACAGCCAATCTGCCCTGAGGCAAAGTGGTGCTTTCTCTTACATACCTAGCGGAGTATTGCTGAGAGAATAGCACAGGTATGCCTACTACCTGCCACTTTCAAAAGAGTGGTTGAGCTACATGAGCAACTACTATAGGGAGCGCACTGAGAAGCAGAAGCCTGAAAACTGCAAGACTTCAGTTTTTTTGGCCATGTATGGAGACTACCATAAATCACATGCTGTTAAAACACGGCCAAGCAGGAGACACCTATGAACCTGCATAAATGTGTTACTTCACAACTGTCTTGCTGGGAAGACAGAGAGAAGATTGCACCAGATCAGATGAGTGCCTGTGAAAAGGCACTCATCACCCCAGTCTGCAAATATTGGATGAACAGAATCCTTTCATACATACAAAGTTTTGTGTTTATCTCTAAAAGCTACATCAAGAACAATCACTTCAAATTAGGCTTTTTCCTGAGAAGGAAATACCTCTAAGACCTCTTTAGTATTAATATCTAATGCATTAACAGATATAACTTTACTGAAATAATTCTTTGAAAAATGCTCCTTAAGAATTTGAGCTATCTATGCTGCTTCTTACTTAGGTTTTTATTGATGTCACTTCAAGAAGCAAAGGAAACAATGATAAGCATGTAGGAGAACAGGTTGTAAAGTAATTGGTGAGAAGAATCTACTTCTGTGGGCAAAGCCTGAAAATCTGATTTGAAAGATTTGATATGCAAGAAGGTGTGTATATGCCCTTAAAGCTTCAAATTTCTACAATATTTATAAAATAACCATGGACATAAATGTTTAAGTATTACATTCTGCATTTAACCTATGCATACTTGAATACCTAAGAGTTCTACTTCAGCGAAACAGATGATATACAACGATTTTCTCCTTCATTCCAAGCAGGAACTGACCAAGTTCCTCCCTTTTGCTAAACATTTGAGATATATTATCTGATGCCAAACAGCTCTTTGGAAGTGTACCATACATCTCAGTTTACATCTACTTCTGCAATTCTAAAATGGTTAGAATTCCTACAAATACTTATACTTGTAAGCGCCACAATACTTGCATAAATATGACAAAATCTTACCGCTACATTTCCGTTGCACCTCTGGGACTGGCAAACACCTCTTATCCTGTTGGGTATCAGCACATCGTCCCAGCAAGATGGACCCTTCAAAATAAAACCAAAGCATATATAAAGCAAAGGCTTTAACCTACATAACAAGTAAACATATAAAAGTTGTTTTGTTGCCACTTTTCCTAGCCCTAATTATTTTAAACTTCAGCTAGACAGTTTTATTATGTTTATGCTGAAAAAAGCCCCATCAGATTACATGACAATATTCATCAGTAAACCTCAGTGACCGATGAAACCTACTACCCCTCCCTCCTGAGGCTGAAACAGCACATATATCTTCTTCCATCTTAAGACAGGGACTGACTTAATTTTGGCTAAAAAAAAAATAAACAAACAAAAAAAACAAACAAAAAAAACACTACAGACTCATCTCCTGGTTCAACACTGTTTGCACCTTGGTCTGCAGCAGAGTGGGGAGGGAAAAAGGGGAAAAAACCACAATAATTGGAAGCAGAATACACAGTTAAAAAGACTGAAGCATAACACAGAAACAACAAAGCACAGAAAAGCTAACCTAGTCTAAGTATTTAATGGCTCTAATTTCACTGAAATCTGTTTCTGTTTTCATGGGCTGCTGCATTCATTTTCATGAATGTTGATAATGTTCTTTGTAAATGAATTAAACTTTTTGTCACCAGATAAAGCCTTTACCTAACCATAATACAACATAATGAAAGTGTGAAGTGAAGATTCTTAGCAGATTCCTGGACATTTACATTAGCATCAAGATTTATTTGTCACTCTTAATAACAACTTCCCCCATGTCCCTAAAACACAATAACAAAAAAAGATAGAAAAATCTTTAAGCAAACTTTGCTTCCACTTCTTGAATATAAAGAATTTATGTGTGTATTACAAAACACAGAGTAAAGATTAATTATTCAGAATTGCAAAACAATATGGTTAACAGGATAATTTATCAAAGAAGAATATTTAAATATATCTATGGCATATATAGGAACATTTATTAAAATATTACCCAGCACAAACATTTTAAAATATGCTAGCAAGTCTTAATAGTAATCTCACACCAGCTAATATTTAATTAAGAGAAAATAAAAATTAATCAGAGAAAGAAATACTAAGCTACAGATACATAGCAGATATGGACAACTAAAAAAATACTTGCTACTTGGATTACTCAGTGTTTAGGATAGTGTCACTACTCAGGAATAAAATGAAAACTTTACCCAGAAGAGAAATTATATGGCAGTCAAGGCATTTAATTGGATTAGTGAAATTAATCCCTGCTTAAATCATGTTTGGATTACAAAGTAATCTAGTACCATATCTAGATCCATCTTCTTCATACTTGTGTATGAGGCATTTCCTCAGCATAGTGCAGATGTGTGAGATAGCTTTGAACTAAGTTAGTAATATAATCTTGGCTATCGAAAGATAGATCCAGCCTACCTAAAAACCAGGTAAAACAGCTCTCCTTGCTACTGTCATAGCTGAAGTCCTGGCATGTGAGAATAGTAAAAAAGAGCTTGAACATCTAAGTTGTACTGCAGACAAACACAGCAGTGACTACTGTTAGATTTGACTTGTTGGGAGAAAAACAGCTACTGTATAGTATAGCTAGTAAAAAGTAAGAGTACTTGAAATTGTGGGAAATAAACCCCACCAAACAAACACCATAACAAAACCACAAATACCCTCCCCCCAAAAAAAAAAATAAAAAGCCACCACAAAAAAAAAACCAAAACCCACAAACAAACAAAATCCAAGCCATTTTTTTTTTTCCAACCCATAATTGCGTTAAATTATTCAAAACATTTATACAAATCAAGTTTCCCACCAGTTGTTCCAGTGGATTTTGACCTCTTGCAAAGTTGAGACTTCGCAGGAAGAAGAGCAGAGCCTCCTTCAGGTATTGCGTAAAGTACTTTTTCTTGTTTTCAACTCAGTAGCGAAAGGCTTAATTCAACACACCCCCATTTATTTGTTTTTCCCCATGCTACCAAATGTTGCGTAGATCTCTAGCATACCTCTCAAGCAGTTTCCCTTCCATTCTTCATATGGATAAAAGCAGACTGACTAACATTTTACTCTCTTGGCATTTTAGAGAAGAAGAAACATGACACAGTATACAAGACTTAATTACATGCTGGACTAGTAAATGGGAAAACAGAGTCTCGGGATTTATTTGGTTTTTTGATTATTTTTTTTTTATAATTATTAAAATGCAGTTTGCTGGTGGTTACCTAGCACAGAGGCAGCATTTCGGTGTAATTATTTATAATAGCTGCTATATGTCATTCCTGAATGTAATAGTTATCACAAAATCCATCACGTGCATATAAAATTCAAGTTTATCTTCCCAGTGCATATCCCTTAATATTAACATACATTAAATTCCATCTGCCACTTTGACACCAGATGAAGTCTGCATACTAAAGTCCACAGAGGGTCTTCTCATAGATGCTTCCTAGGCTTCTCCATACTGAGCCCATCTGTTTGTTCACGAGGATGAACCAGCTGCATACTCCATCCTCACCAAGTGTTTCTTTTATATAGCAATAATCTAGAGGACACGTACGCTTTCTGCCCCTTTTATACTTTAAAAGGGCTCAGTAACAATTTTCATGTGTTGACAACTTATAAGCTTTTTGCTTACCTAATTGCATTTTTACATTGAAGGTGCTGGTATTAAGTGCTTATGTTGTTAGTTTGTTTTTGGGTTTGGTTTTTTTTGGGTGGGTTTGGTTTTTTGTGGGTTTTTTGTTGGTTTTTTTTTTTCCTCTAGGTTTTCTTGTGTTCCATTTTAAATTTCTCATTACTCATTTTTCCAAAAGATGCATCCTTGATTCTAATAACATTTCCCCATCCTTTTTGTCTACTCCTATAATTTAGCCATGCCAGCTTCTGTTCAGTTCTTCTTAAGTTTTTGTGCTCATAATCTTTGATTCCAATACAACTCCCACATCTCCTACGAAGTTTTAACTCTTTAGCTGCCCTTTCTAGCTTCTTCTCAACAAGCACTCTTTATTTCTACGTATCTTTCTAAAAATTAAGCACAATACTTGTGCCTTTCTCAGATTCTGGGAAGTTGCTGAATGTAAATATATTACAGTCATTCTAAAAGACTGGGTCTTTGTTATTAACATTAGAAACCAAGTCCTCTGAATCACCTTCTCTTGCAGGTTCTTTGATCAACTCTTCCATAACACAACCTGATAGAAACTAAAAAAGTTCACTCTTGGGATGATGGTTTGCCATGATACTTAAATAATTTACATGAAAGCAATTCAAATATGCCACTATAAATTTTTTCTTACGTTTTCAAGCTTTTACTGTTCTGCAGTTTTAGAGTCACTGCCATCATCTGGTCAAGTGGCTGTTAATGGGAGTCCAACATACTGTTTTTTTATTTACTCCATCCCTGGCAGTGTTCAAGGCCAGGTTGGACAGAGCTTTGGGTGATATGGTTTAGTGTGAGGTGTCCCTACCCATGGCAGGGGGGTTGGAACTAGATGATCTTAAGGTCCTTTCCAACCCTAATTATTCTATGATTCTACAATTCAGGCTCAGATTTTTGCTCCATGAGGATACTGTGTAACTCACTGATTTGCTAAAGAACAGCAAGACTAACAAGTTAATATTTCCTTAAGATCCATCCCTCTTTCTTCATATGCAAGTTTGTCAGTATACATTTATTAGAACATTTGTTTTTTTTTCAGTTTAGAGGAAATCAGTAGGTTTGTATATATTTGGATAATCCTTACAGTTTCCTTCCTTCCCATACTTGGAAAGAGGACACTAGAAAGAAAGGATGAGAAATAGAAGCGAGCATGCTTTATAAAATTCAGGGTCAGGGAGGGGACAGGCACAGAAGGAAACACTCATTAAAACCCAAACAAGCTAAAAACAAACCCTAAAGCTAAAAAGCCACAAGTGCCCCAAACATAACCTGCCCAAACCCCAAGCACAACCACTTTAGTCCTGGTCATGACAACATAAGCAGTAAATCTTCCTGTTATTTCATCTTTGTGCAATTAATACAAGAGTCTCAAAGTTAATGATACTATGTCAATATACACACAAAAATAGTCACAAGATTGCTACACACCAAAATAATTTAATGTCTTGTAGAAGCAGTTCCACAGGTATGTGTTATCAACCCTCATAATATTTATGTTGATTTCATAAGATGAAGTATTTCAACCTTACCTTTTTAACAGAATTAATTGTTCAATTGCACTGAATTTACTTCAGGAGAAAAAATCCCAAGTGCTCAGTAGTTTGTACGTAAGAAAGCACAGTAATTCTTTTGCAAGAAAGAAAACACAGGTAGAACCATTCACAAGGTTGAATGAGAGTCTATAAAAGTGCACATTGAAAACAGATTTGATACTGCATCACTATGTTAAATAAGCCACAGTCTTATAACAGTTGAGAAACAGGCCGCTGATTTGCATAAGAGAATCAAAAAAGCATCCTTAAAGAAACCAGAACAGAAAGGAATTGATGCAATATTGACTACTGTTAAAATTCAACTACAATTAATGAAAGATCAGGTCCAAATATGCTTAATATAGCAATATATTTATTAATAGTAACAACAATAGCATGAATTTTGTGGTCACCTTAAGGTCTTATCTATGAGGGAAAACTAGTGTGCTCTAAGGCCTGAACTTCTAGCACTCTCACTCTGCAACAGTTTCCTCACACCATTTCTCAGGCACAGAAGGGTACTTTTTGCATAAAGCATCTGTTCGAAATAGGAATATGTTATCTTCCACTGAAGGCATGCTAAAAGCGCACACACACACACACACAGTTCCACACTATCAGTGATTACTCAGCTGTTCATTCATGCTGTAGCTAACAACTCCTTATTTTTTCCTTTACAGGAAACCCACCCTATCCAGCATATCTTTACATTAACTATTATGATGGGCATAAACCCCATAAGAAAGTATGCCAGAGCCACCTTAAGTCAACAGCATTTTCTCTTTGTTCTAGCAAGTGTTAAAGTTCTTACGGGACAAATTAATTCAGCAGGAAAAGTCCAAGGTGGACTGGCAGAACACCTTGAGTTTGTGCCTGTCTGGAAGTGAGCAGTTGAGGGAAAAGAGTAATAAAACAACACACCCCCCATCTCCAAAAACCGAAACCAAACCACCAAACAAAAAAATAATCCCCAAACCTACAAAACTTAATGCTTCACTTTCCAAATTTTTAAGAAGGAGCAAGTCTTTTTTTCCCCCATGTCTGTGCTTGGCATTCTTCAGGGCCATGTTTTATCACTACTGATAAAGTAATGCACTTCCAAAAGTTTCAACATGCTTGAGAATTTTAGTTTTCCACCCTCAAATAAAAAAATAAACAACAACAACAAAAAAAAAGGGGCAAAAAAGGCATTTGCCCTGGAAAAAACAAACAAACAACAAAACCCAAAAAACTGTGTACGCTAAATGTTAATGTTTCTTTAGCAACAGCACTACTAAATGCCATTGCTATAATTGCATCAAAATAAAATTAGGAATTCTGGTGAGATAAACAATTTGAAAGGCAATTTTCGCATCGCTCTTTCTTGAGTCTAAGAAAAGCTTGTCAAACTGCAGGCCAGCCAATCACTCGTGCTGTTGTAACACTGCAAGCTGTAGTGTTTGCAATTATTACTTTGCATTAATCAAGAACAAACTGTGAGAAGAACAAAGCCCTCTGATTGCGAGATTAAAGTAACTTGGCCCTCTGGTACACAGCCAAATGGCTCACAGAGAAAGCTATGCATTAAAATGGATTTATCAAAAAGGAATTTTCCAGTGTACAAAGGGGAAAATGACAGAATAAATAAAGAAATAGAACAACAGCATATCACTGAACAGAAAAAGCCATGTCAAACACAGCTGTGTATTGCCCAAATAAGCAGGTATGGAAACTTTTATTATTTGGATGTATGGCAGTTTTTCCTTATGCTTTCCAGGGGGAAGTCCAGAGAAAGAGTTGGTAAATGACATATTACATTTGAAATGAAGCTCCTATGCAGCATATAAAGAACAGGGATGATTGATGTGATGTTTTTAATGTATGAGGGAAGTACCAGAAACCCATGTACATTCCACCAGTATATTGTACCGGTACCCAGTGCAGTGGACAATATATTCTGCTCCTCTACTCTCAGTGTAGTTTCCACCCAGTAGCCAAGATCTGATTTTGTATTGGAGAACTACAACTGAATTTTGGCCAACGACCACTCAAGAAAAAAAACCCTCCAAGAGCAGAAATATTGTCTTGAGATCCCATATGAAAAATTATTCAAAATGCAGTTGCTGACATAATTGTTGACCTGCGAAGTCAGGGAAACGTCAGAAGCAGAGGTCAGCAATAGAAAGACTCTGAATCATTTAAAAGGCTGGAAGCTATCCATGTATTCAATACTTTGTATTTTCCCTGCTTTATATTCAACCCCAGTGAACAACATGCAGCAGAATATCATTAAAACACATCTTTGTACCTCCTAATATCTACATGAGAAACATAAATCATTAAGATGTTGAGCAAATGACCCAACCAAGGGATAAGTATTAATGCAGAAGGATTTTTAAGATTATGTAAAAAATAACTTCAGGTACTTGAGAGGGTTTAAAAATTAGCATATAAGCTACAGGAAAAGTGCTAAATCTAATGCAAAACATACAAGCACTCAGACTCCTCTGCAAAATGATGACTATTGACCTGTCTACATGAGACTATTTGCAGACCTAACCATTATATGGTGACCCCTCTGCATTATTTTAGTATCCTGAGGCAACAAGACAAAGTTCCCAAAATGTTAAGGTTACCTAATAAAAACTGACTTTCTTTTTGCCAGTATAATGGGCATCCACATCAAGCTACTACAGTTCACTGCTTCCCATGCCAATACAGACAACGCTCTCCCCCAGATGTCGTAGGAATCAAAACGTATTCTGGCAGTAAATATATATATATATGCAAACACATATTAACACAAGCAATTAACATTGCAAGAACAGAATTAGATCTTGCCTACTGTCACAGACCTAGCCCAATTTTATGGAGATCATACAACCTTCTTGTTGTGTTGTTTTGTTCTACTCTTTTATACAAGTTTGAGCTCCCTTTCACAATAAAAACTTCAGCCTAGCAAAATAATTTCATAAGGAAAAACATTTTCTTACAACTGCATAGACATTTTTAATAAATAATCAGAGCGCTTCTCAGTATCACCTGATTAAAGCTTGTCTGCCTCTCTAAAATGTAGCACCTTCCAAGACTTATTCTTATCATGGTATTATCATGATAGAGGTAGCTCTATAATATATCAAAGCAAGAGACTTGCAAGACAGCTACAAATAGTCAGATCCTGGAGGCTCATGAAATGTCTTGGAACAGATAGGTAAGTCTGGAGAAGGGTCAGCAACTAGTAAATCTCAGAAGAACTAGACAAAGTCTAGAGCCTGTGAGAAGGAAGAAATAGGGTTTTTCTTGGACAGACAAAATACTATTAGATAAGCAGGATGTTGCTATTGGTAGACCAGTACATTTTTACTTTTCTCCCCAGCATCCCTAACCCAGAACATGATTTGTTCTTCATATTCCACATTTGCCATTAAAGCAGCATTGCTAAATGCTAGATTGTTTCTTCTGAGCATAGTATGGATATGACACACTGAAATAAAAGCTTTCATCCTATTTTATTAGTGCAGTAATGGAGACAAAAAATTAAGACTTTGAT
The DNA here is from genome assembly GCA_025629905.1 of Lorius lory. Lineage (NCBI taxonomy): Eukaryota > Metazoa > Chordata > Aves > Psittaciformes > Psittaculidae > Lorius > Lorius lory. The sequence goes on from JAOSLQ010018039.1 coordinate 38,659, forward strand.
ACACCAAACCACATTTTATAAGTTCTTAACAAGCTTAATTTAGGAGAGCAATCTGATAATCTTTTGAAGCACTTACTAAGAAAAATCTAGCTGTTAGGCAAGCAATACTCAATTAAACTCAGCAGAGAAAATTCATATGGCACTTCTCTAATAGCAAAGAAATTGGGGATCTCATTTCAGTTCAGAAGAAATAAATCTATTTGCATCATAACATTAATGCAAAGTTTCATATATATTTCAGCATTCTTTATCTTGACAATTATGAATACAACTAGGCTATGTTTATCAAATAAGGTACTTGCTATGCTTCTACTGAATGCTAGAATATCATATAGACGTTATGATTTTGTTCCAAAGCAGGACTCCGAACAGCAGTATCCAGTTTAGTACAAAACACATTTCTCCAAATTCCCCAAGCACAGCCTAACAGCATCCACCACTAGGTAAAAATAAAGTTTATAAAAGAGATTACTACTGATTTAGCTAGGGAATGCTTGCTGGATTCTATAGATGTCCCATTTACAATACTTTAAAATTTATTACGCTAAATGATCTAACGGAGGTTAAACCTGCCAGACTGGCAACCTTCATAACCAAAATCCTCTGCTTAGCCACAAAGCTTATCCCAAAGGCAGAGGTAATTAAAGCTTACCCACAGTTTACACAGACCTGTAGAGGCCACTTCTAGGAGCAACAGTGTTTTACAATACCCATTGTGTTGCTAGTGCAAACAACTTTTACACAAGTGATTCTTAATTTGCTTTTGGACAGCTATTTCAGTGGAACTTCCCCACAAAACCAAATTCAAGTACAGTAACTGCAGCTGAGAAATTGAATCGAGTTCTGAAAGTTCCTGCTCTGCCCTTTCCCTCTCTGAGCTATCATCCGCTGCACCCTTATTTCCACCATTTTTACTTCGTCCAAATGGTCACCTTTCCATTCCTGTGGAAAGACCCATGCTCTGAGGATACTAGATATATTAATGAAGAAAATAAAAAGAACCCATTCCACATTTTTACTAAGAACAAATCTCAACTAATCCACACAGGTCTAAAGCAGAAGGGCCACTAGCAAGAGACTAAGCTCATAAAGCATTCAAGCAATTTTTTCAGTTACTGCAGTTATATACAATTGTAAAATCAAGATTACACACTATAGTATCTGAAGAAATTAGATTGCTATATAGCCCATTTTCGATTTTACACATAATCAGAAACCCTGAAAGACAAAACTATACCAACTTCAGCAATAATATTCTTATGTTCCAAAAAGAAAGCTAATAGGCTATCAAAGACTTCTTAATTAAAATAAAACAAAATCAAAACAAAAAACAAACAAATAAAATACCCCACAAACACCAAAACCCAAACTAAACAGCATTGCAGTCATCGCTATTCAAGTGCTGCAATTCCTACAAACTTCACGTACCCATCATAGCATTCACAGGTGAATGCGTCTTTATTACAATTATTCAAAAACACAGGAAACCCTGCATCAGGTGGATTATTCAGATTCATTCAAGATTCATTTAAGGTTATGTTGCAAGCACAATGCTTTTAGTGTTTGGTTTCAGTTTTTCCTCACCCAGCATGATCCTGCTAATATACAAAGGAAATAAAACAATGATTCACTAAGCATTTTACACAAGCACATAGCTATTGCTGAAGAATTAAAATTGTGCCAGGCAGGTCAGTAAAAGCTTTATGAGAGACCCCATGCATCACACAGAGCCCCTGGCTGGCAGGCAGAAATCGGAGCATATAAATGCTAGTGAGAGCGGTTAGTATGACAGCCTAGAAACAAACTGAAAAAAGCAGGAAAAAGGACCAAAACACATACACAAAAAAATAAAGACAAGGGAGCCCTCACCCCTGTAAAATAAAACTGCTGCTCTGGTGTTGCGTGACAGATATCACAGGATCTCTTCTCACAGCACAAAATCCTTCAGCTAAAAACCTGTTTCGGATTATGGGACATGATTTTTTTTCTGAATCTTATCTTCTATGCTAAATCTCTTGAAGAATACAAGCACTGATTAAACAAAAAGCAAACCCACACACAAAGCCAACTTTATACAGCTACCCAGTAAATTCTAGAGGTCTGACCTCCAGAAATCTGACATGAAAGCAAAGTTCAGGATCTTGCCTTTGCCATCAACTTACTGCTTTGTACAAGGAGCAGTTGATTCAAAGAGTCACTAAATCATAGAATGATTTGGGTTGGAAGGGACCTCTTAAGGTCATTGAGTTCAACCCTCCCTGCAGTTACAGGGACATCATCAACCGAAATAGGCTGCTCAGAGCCCCGTCTAATCTGACCTTGAATGTTTCCAGGGATAGGGCATCTACAATCCCTCTGGTTAACTTGTTCCAGTGTTTCACCACCCCAATCATAAAATGTGTCTTCCTTATGTCTAATCTAAATCTACTATCCTTTAGTTTAAAATCATTACCCCTTGGCCTGTTGCAACAGACCCTAATAAGAAGTCTCTCCCCATCTTTCTTACAAGCCCTCTTTAAGAATCAAAAAGTTGCTATAAGGTCACCCCAGAGCCTTCTCTTCTTCAGACTGAACAACCCAAACTCTCTCAGCCTTTCCTCATAGAAGAAGTGTTACATTCCCCGATCATTTCTGTGGCATAACATGATTTAATAACAGAGGCAAATTCCTAAAATCTAGTATCAAATTCTGAGACTACTTCTAAAGCAATGCTTTAAAGACTAGCTCAGCCTTTTTTTAATCTCCACATCTCTGTGCATGAATTTTGAATTATTTTTAATTAATTTTGATTTTTCTACATGTTGGCACAACCAGTACATGCTTCAAGTCAATCTTTACGGTTTTCATGCAAATCAAGGAAAGGTGAACCAACTCAGGCTAAAGGGGCATTTGAACACAACTTTCCCATTTTCTGGCAGAAGGTTTTGTAGGGGCCAATTCATAAAATGCAAGGGTTACTGCTACCACCGGAATTTTGTGCCAACTCAGTTTTGTCCTGTATAAGGTTATCTCTGTGAATGTCTTATGGACCAGGCTTTGAAGAATATAAAGTTGGAGAAATGCCTCATTTGTTTACAACTGCTTTGAATCGCTCATTTAATTCCAGGAGCTGATTGCTTAAATAAGAGGAATTTTAAGCTTTAGCATTGAATTTCCCTGTGCTCCAGTGTTCTGAAAAGACAGACACCTGCAAATTTTAAAAAGCAGCTGAGCAAGGCATCACTTGGATAATTCCACTCTGCATCAACCCTGCCTCAGGCTCATCAGTACTTTTCTAGATGAAGCTTTTGGTTTCCTCCTACTCAGGAGAGCAAGATACTTGCTGGTACAAAATCAGTAACTATAGTCACATGTAGATGCCATGTCTGAAATCAGTTCACCAGCATTAGAATGTGTAGAAATAGGTCAAAAGGTAGCAGCTATCAAGATATTTTGAAATTTAAAACTCAAGATATAACATCAAGAACCTACATTAAAAAAAAAAAATTTAAAAAAAAAAAAATCAATTTCATGGTAAACTTTCAATTCCCACTGAATTCTGAACAGGGCAAATCAAAGTTTTCTAGACATGATATCTGCATTTCATTTATGGAGGTTATAACTTGCATTCAAATTACTGAATCTATTTCAGTCTAAGACTATTGCAAACCATTCCTGCCAAGCATTTTAGTTTTAGAAAAAGAATAGGCCCTCAGACATAAAACCAGGGTACATCCACATTGACCTGACAATCAATGCAAACTAATCTGCATTTCCACACACTTCCTCACATTTTATTCTGAAGAACGAGTTTCCTTTTCTTTTATTGCAATCTCGTTTAATATCCATTTCTTTTGTCACAAGGAAAGACAACAGATACATTATTTGAATGCTTGGCATTTTACAATGCAATACTAACATCCTAACTATCACTGTGATGTTGTTTTCCTTCCTTATGGCTCAGTGTAAACCGTGACAACAAATAAAATTGAAGTGATTAACTAGAATTAGTATTATGACTAACTTACGGTTCAGTGCCTATGGCAGTGGTTTAATCAGTACTTTTTATTTATCAGACAGGCTTTGCTATAACAAATTTAGCTATAATGAAAAGGACCCAGAACTGTCACTTTAATCACAATATAGATGTGCAGTACACCACACTGTATATTAACAAAAATGTGCAGAACTTCCTCAAACACAAACACTAGCCCAGCCATTCAGTTCTACACAACTGCTCTTCATAACTGTATTCCTACCATTCCATGTCATACACTTCTCCAAGACTCAGTTTCCGTATTAGGCACAAGTTGTTCTTCATTATTATTTTACGCTCTTTATTTCAAGTTTTGGTCTGTTCTGGCCTGAACAAACACTGACCTGCAGAGCAGCTCCAGATTTCAACTCTGAAAACAGGATAACTTCAATTTCAGTCAATTCTCTTTGCTACAGTGTAGTAGAGTATCTCCTTGTTGCAAAATCTGGTACCACCTACTACACCCTGAACAACTCTGATGAAAACCAAAAGGTTTGAATACAATGAACCCTTTCCGGACAAGAGGAAAACCAAGTAATTGGTCCTCTTCATACAGCTTCTTTGCCCCTACCTCTCAAGTTATGAGGTTCTTTACTTGTCTGTACCCAAAAATAAAGCTATAAAACAATTGCACAGAATTTTTATTTTTTTTTTTTGGTCAGGAAGTTAAACCAGGATCTAATGTTTATTCTCACAGCTTCATTAATTTGGAATGCCAGTAGCAGCCAAGATCAGCAATATGTTACATTATAAATACATAGAACTGTAATATAGACTAATAAGAGTGCCATTTTACCCATTAGTGTTATGCTACCTTCCTTCTACTTCCTACCAATATTCTTCCAAGTGGGAAAGCACTTGACTTTAAGGCCAGAAAAAACAAATAAGCTTTTACAACCACTTAAGCAGAAGTTAGATTAATTCTATATTTACTTTAAAGATAAGAAGTTCGTTGCAAACTATCAACACATATTTTCTGTGATCATACAGTATAATTACATGAAATTGACAATGCACATTACATAATGGAAGATATACATTTGTTGATAGGTCTCCATGCATCTACTACTTTAAAGCATTTTCTTGGAAAGCTAACTCAAAGGGGAGGGTGGGCAACAACAAAAAACCAAACCTAGCACACCAAAACAAAACACCCCAGCTCTTAATAGCTGCTTTATAGCTGTTCTATGGTTTTCATTATACCAATCTCTGCTATCTCAAATTTATGCATATGCCAGCTATATTCAGCCTTGCCTCATTTATTATAGAGGTAATGACCTTCCAAATACCCTTCTAGTCGTCCTATAAAAGAAAAAAAAAAATAATTCCACAAACAAACATGTGAGTGACAGTAAACTGGAAAATTAGCCTTCTGTAACAAGTAAACCATCCTTCTCACCATATTAAGAAAACCATAAGACCAAACAACAACAAGCATACTGAACCATGCAAGGCTGATTTCACTGTGCATGCTCCAAAAAAGTCCTTCACATTGCTAATGTTTGTCATGCATACAGGTCCCAGAGCCAAACCTCCATCTGGAAGAGATTTGAACTACCATCCAGAGGCATTTCAGAATCTGAACCAAAAGGTTTACAGCATTACAATCCAGTTAATTCTATGGCTTTTCATTCCAGCTGGACTTAAAAGTCTTATCTCTACACTCCAGGCCTTCAGATAGAGCCTATCACAGTAACACCAATTCCCAGAGAATTCAACTCGACGACCCAAGTGAGATTAAATCCCTCCAGATAGCCCAAGTAAATGGCTCATAACTCGTTTCTGTCACTTTTGCTAATGCTTTTGTAACGTGAAATAAAAAAAAAAAAAAAAGGAAAAAAACAAGAAAAAACACAGCAAAGGTTAAATATCTACAAATTATTTAAACTTGCTTTTCCCCTTCACTCCTATGAGCAATTCCAACTGTCTGGTTCCTGCTGAAAGCATCACAGATATTTACTGGCTGAACTTCCTCTTTAAGTACTGCACAAATCAGCTACTTAGTATCTGTACTGTATCTACTGAGTACTCTTATTTCTGGTGAAACATACAAACAGACACAGAAATACACCATAGGGAAGAAATGCGTATTTGATATCAGTTGTACTAAAACTCCCTCAAATCAGGTAATTCCACAGCATGTCTCATGTTAAGTAGTTTCACCCAAAAGAGAGCAGAGTTAAGCTGAAAGGGAGTAGCTCAAGTCAACTTGTCATAACATATTTAGTTTCTACTCATCATGCAATATTTATTTTAATGAACTGAAGATATAATTCCCAAGTATTCCTTTCAGACAAATGGAAGAAAAAGGAAGTAACTTCTTAAAACACTGTAAATTAGTAATGAGAAATTCCTGTACAAATTAAGGCAAAAGAAAAAAAAAAAACCCAAACCAAAAAACAGCATAACCCTGGAAAGTACTCTCTTCACTTATTTTTTTAATTTGTGTTTTCCCGTTATTGCATTTTGTTTTCCCAAAGAAAGGAGAAGTTTAGAGGAAAACAAGAGAAAGGGAACAAAGAAGGGTCTAAGTGAAGAAAGTTAATTCCCACAGAAATCACCAGCATTAGAAAGAAATTTGTTCCAACAGATTTTGAAAGATCCAAGTAGGAAAAAAGAAGAAACATTTAAGTGTCTAGATTTTGTAATTCCAATCTGTTGAAGTTCAATCTGTTCAAACACTACAGAGAGACAGGTAAGACAATCACCTACCAGAAACACACCTCTCTTCTTTCCAGGATAAGAAACTGACCCCAAAAAGCCTTTGGAAGGAATACAAATTCACCTTCAAAAATTTATCATAGCATAACACAGATAAAGTTCTCCCTCAGCTTCTATCAGAAATATACCACCAGAAACCACTACAAACCAAAACCTGAGGATCGTCTTATAAACAGGTGAGCAGGATCATCACTGATGGTTTATATCAGCTGCAGCTGAGTTATAAAATCAGAAGGGAGACTGGCACCTGGGGGCACTGGGCCAGTGCCAGGGCAATTGGTGGGCCCTAGGTGAGGGCTGAGATGAGGTGCAACTGGAAGACAAAGCCTTGATCACGTGTGCTGAGGCAGCACCTGGGCTCACTTGCAAATAGGCTAATCCAGGGAAAGACTGAGTCAATCTAGAACTGGATATAGGAGCTCGGGTCTCTGCAAATGCTAATGGCTATACTTAGGTCACAGAATCACAGAATCCCAAGGGTTGGAAAGGACCTCGAAAGATCATCTAGTCCAACCCTCCTGCAAGAGCAGGGAAACCTAGAGTACATCACACAGGAACTTGTCCAGGTGGGCCTTGAATATCTCCAACCTAGGAGACTCCACAACCCCCC
>JAOSLQ010018039.1:46735-61917 GCA_025629905.1 Lorius lory
GCAGTGGGCCTATATTGCCTCTTGTGTTAGTTTTATTCACTATGTATTTGAAGAAGCCCTTTCTATTGTCCTTAACCTGACTAGCGAGATTAAGTTCCAAGGAGGCCTTTCTGCTAGAGAATAGGGAATGTGGGTAATATACTGAGGTTAGTCATATCTATACTTCGTGACCAGATATTGGGAGGCTACTAATATTATTTCTGCTTCGATGCACAGGCAAATTCTTTTCTGGTGGTATGTCTGGAAAGCACTAAACCCTCAACCATGCCCAGAGTGCACACACCTAAACTGGCTAAACCAGTCGTCAGAAAATTACGCAAAAAATGCTGATGATGCACTTTTTGTTTGCAGTTAAAGAGTCAAGGATGTGTTTATGGCTCATTTAGGTGCCTTTCAGTAAAAAAGGACATTGTGCCTATGCAATCCAAATGAAGTTAGATCCACAGGGGTAGTCAGCAAGAGGGAAATGACTCTGTGCCAGTGAGGCAGGTGACTCATCTTTAGTCTTAATACAATTAAAACATGACAAAACCTAGCTAGTACAGATCAGTCAGGTTACTGATTGTAAGATTTTCACCATATGTTAAACCACAGAATACCTTTGTAATCTGTGTAGCACAGCATAGTAAAGATACAAAACTTATAAATTTATTACAGCTATTATTGAGCACCTAGTTAAGGCTGAAAGAACCTTTATTTTATAACATCTCAGATGTTGCATCTTAAAAAAAAATCTGAAAATTTATTACCTGAAAATGATTTCCATTCTCACTTTCCTATCTGGCTTGCATTTTCATTTGATGATGTTGTGGTTTAAGCCCAGCCAGCATCCCAGAACCGCACAGCTGCTGGCTCACTCTCCCCGCCCTTTCCTCCCCCTGCTCCCAGAGGGATGGGGAGGAGAATCGAAATAATGTAACTCCCACGGGTTGAGATATGAACAGTCCAGTAACTAAAGTATAGCACAAACCACTGCTGCTACCATCAATAATAATAATGATAAGGGAAATAACAAAGGAAGAGAATACAACCACTCACCACCTGCCGACTGATACCCAGCCCAACCAGGCAGCGATCTAGCCCTTTTGGGTAACTGCCCCCTGTTCTACATCCTGGGCATGACGTGCTGTGGTATGGAATACCTCTTTGGTTAGTTTGGGTCGGGTGTCCTGTCTCTGCTTCCTCCCAGCTTCCCCTCCTCCCTGGCAGAGCATGAGACTCAGAAAGTCCTTGGGCAGAGTAAACATTGCTTAGCAAGAACTAAAAACATTGCTGTTATCAGCACTGTTCCCAGGCTGAAAGTCAAAACCACAGCACTGCACTAGCTACTAAGAAGGAGAAAAAATGACTGCTACTGCTGAACCCAGAACAGATGATGATAATTTTTTTATTAAAGATGACAAAACCCTGGCCTTTTAATTCATGACAATATTTTGAACAAAATTAAAAAGGGATGTAATGTTTGGGCTTTCTTGCATGCAATTGCATGCCAACATACTATAAGTCAAATTGATGAATACACCAAATGCCAGGGTAGCACAATCATCTATCAAGCTGTTAGGCGGCCAATGCACTTATATTAGTTAATAGTATAATGCACATAAACCAGAATTGAAATAATTAACAAGCGGATCCTAGCATGCCCTGGACAACAGGAATGGTCTTGAGCAAAGGTGCACTTTCCTCTTTCGCCTAGATATATATGGCTTCTCATGGGGGAAGGTAGGGGACTACAGTGAATCTGGTTTATGGTAAATAATTTTTATGCACAAATATGAACTCGTATTTTTCTCGAGCCTTAAGTTACATGTCCCTAATGCCGTGGCAATACCTCTTTATTTGCGCAGGTGTATGTATTTAATATCAATAGTGAAACATCCAGAGAATTCCTGTGAGAGGTAACACTCTGTCACAGCAGTCCAGCTGCTTAACCAAGTCAGAACATATTGCTGTGGCATGTCGGGGAAGAAATTAAGCTTTTAGAGGAGATGAGAAAGGCTAAATTCAGCCCCATTAGTTTTTTTCACAAGTAAGAAGCAAAGAAATAGAAGGCCTTTGTAGAAGGATGGTTAAGGTATCCTAGAAAAAGCTTCTGATGAGAAAAATTAAATTTGATACTTGTAATTGTTGCCTTTTGCTGTTAGCAAAGCTGTCACTGATTCTAACTATTCCAGAGGCTTAAGATTATGCTTTACTTAAAAGAAGTACGGTGAGTTTAATTGTACTCTTTTCCAGTTACATATTAAAGTCCACGGCTGTTAGAAAAAACCAAAACCAAAACTACAAGGATCCCTGCTTTTTTTGACAACACAGGAGCATAGCTTTTCGCTTTCAAAAGAGCTTGCCATTTTCAACAGCAGAACATACTTTATCTGAAAATATCCTTTTCTAGAAATGAAGCTGGTATATTACTAATGTATTTTACCAAGCAGTTCATACGTTGTTGATATTCTTCTTATTATTTTTAATAGTATTAAAATCTTTTTCTTAGAGAGACATTTTGTGTTCTTCTCTCTGTCATTTCTGGCTCCAGGCTGCACCATCTTCTTAATCACTAATACAATACATTACAATTTGACATGAACAAAATACAAATCAGAGTTATGCACAAAGCTGAGAATAAATGTTAAAATGTACTGCCACGCCACACACTGAATATGAATTGTGTCTTTGCAGAGCTTTTTATTTCAAAAGCCTGTACAAAATGCAATCCTGGGACCTTGCTGAGTGCAGATCACATTTTTAGATACCTAACTTAAAAGAGGACTTAAAGGTCATCAAGCCAGATTACATTCTGTTCAACACAATAAAGTGCAGCCATGTGTAAATTATTATTGAGCAAATTACAAATGATTCATGGCAGATTTTTCATTAGAATGTAATGTCTCCTTTGCTGTAAAGTCAACATTATGATCTACAGTTATTTCTTAGAGCTCTTTCTATTAAACTAAACAGGAAGAGAGATGATACTTTCATTTGTACCATTTATATCTGCATACAGTATAATTGATAGCAAAGTTACATTCAAAACTGCCCATCCCTATGCTGTTTCAAAGCTCTCAATCACAAATTCAACAAGAAGAGTCACTTCACACAATATGTAAAAACTTTAGTATTACCCCTAGTATTTGTTTTGTCAAGGTAGGCTTATCATAAATAAATACAATTTCTTATAACTTGCTTAAGCATTACTTTCTGTCAATCTGCAGCTATGTTTTTCACTCTATGCATGATCATCACTCCCCTCTATTTACTTCTTAAAGGTTATAGAAAAATATCCTTGCCTGCTCTTCAGAAGATAGCCACTTCAAAGACTCTTTTGAGAATCAACAGCCTTTAAGAATGTTTGATACAAAGCCAGAAAAGGGCATGGGCTAAGTAACGGGAGAGGGAATGCTTAAGTTAGCACTGTGGGAAATAAATGCCAAAAACTGTTTATCACACGAATGAAATTATCTTTTCCCCAAATAACTCCCCTTCACAGATGCTTATAGACAACACTTCAGTGTGGATATCCATAAAAATTAATTTGTGAAACCCTGTTTTCAACACATCAACTACTTCTTGCTTCAGTACTCAGACACTGTTTTGTTTGCTGCCAGATGTGAACTTAAGCAGGCGCTTCACCCAGCCATCTTCTGTTACTTTAGGAGCAGACAAGGAGATAGCACTTTGTTTTGCAATACATAGTGATTGGACAGTGAGTGGGATTTGAAAAAAATTGAAAGATTAAAAAAAAAAGAAAATCCTTTTTTTCAATAGCCCAACATTAATAGTAGAGAGAAAATTATTAAATATCATTAGCGTACAGCTACCAAAAAAGCTTTTAAAGAGAAAAAGCCAGTGTAAGACAATGAAATGGGTTTGGGGTAGCCTTCGGTAATAATTTAAATAGATTGTAAATCTTTACTTCAAGATTAACATAAATACAAATTATATACTACCAAAAGTAATTTCTGCAAATAATTTCATGCAAGATAGCTAACAAGAGGATGTAATTATAAATTAGAAAATAAAATATTTCAAAGGTTTCAAGAGATAATTTTGGCTATCTTTGCATGCTGGAGGGGAGCAGCATGACAATAGCAAACTGTCTAAAAGAACATTTATGTCACACACTATCATACTAGAGGAGAATGTGAGACGACTAGAGTAAGAATTCCAACTGGAATGTTTCTGGATCTTGCTGATCCCGTTATGGAGCAATGGGCATGGTCATAAGGCAAAGCTTCTAATTTCTACATCCAGCTTTAGAGCTAACGTTCTCGCTGATACTCAGCGAATTTCTCAGTCTGAAACTCATTTTCAGAATCCTGACTTTCATGGTTGTTTGATACTACAAAGCAAGCTAACTACAAATAGCTATTCAAAAGTAATTGTGATTACCTGGCCCTAGAAAACAGACTTAAGATATCGAACACTAAGAATCTACATATATATTTATTTATCTCAGTGAAAAGGATCTGATTTTGCAGAAGGTAAGTCAGTGGGTGAGCGGATGCTTTGCAAAAGCCAATCTCATTTTCCATTTGTTTACGTATCTAGAAATGTAGCTGCAATCTGCTAGTTTTTGGTTTCCTTCTCCCACAGTAAAATTCCTTAAGTTTATAAATCATTTTAATTACTAATAAGAAGTGAGAGGAACTTGATCAGTTCATGTTTTCTCTGTGTGTTAAGTTACTCAAGTGGAAGAAAAATAGTCCACCTGTGAAGAATTAGTACTATTAGAACTGTCCTGAAAATAAAGTGGAATAAAGCCATTTCACAGGAACACGTGCCCTGAAAATGGCCCCGATTTAGCAAAGTATTCAAGTGAATACTCAAGATTAGCCCCATAGACTGGGCAAATATATTCTGAAAACTGAATATAATTTGAAATGCATATATATAAAGAAAACATGAAACCACGGTCAATGGCTGTATCTTCCCAGTATCATCCTAATATAACTTGTGACTGAAACTCTAACAAAAGCAAGCAAAAAAAGTTATCCAGAATCTTAGTTTCTGGAAATATGCAAACAATGTTTCATCAGCTTCTGTTTCATAAGATTGAAATGTTAATTATCCGATGATGTTTTATTAATACATTACAAAAATTCATCTGTTAAAACTACATCTATCTAGGTTTTCTAATGAAAAAAAATAATTAGAGAAAGAAAGAAGCAAACAAATTAAAAAGATTAAGCTGATACAGTCTAGAGAATAAGGTTTGCAATCGTGTTACCACTTCTCAATTTTCCTTCTCCTGCCTTGCCAACCTCCCTTTTATTTAGTAGAAGTTTCTCTTTCAGTCATCCAGGGGCTTTTATAATATCTAAAATTCTCACACACTAATAATGTTGGTTTTGTTTGGGTTTTTTTTTTACAAAATAGAAAACCAAAACAAGCCTCAGTGGAATAAGGTAAAAAGTAATACCTATGAAACTACAATGATCCCTTTAACTACCTACTGCTTCTTACACCAGCTCACGAATAATGCAAGAAATACAGAAGGACTAGGTCAAATGGTAGTGATGGCTTACAAAGGAACACCTGACAGCCTTCAAGAAAAAGGAACTATTACCTATGGCAAAGAATAGTCTTTAAGTTTTAATCATAGTATCTTCAGAAGTATAATGGTATATTTACCAATACATAGTTGAGACCATAGTCCTGTTATTGGTTAGTGATTCATAAACTGTCACAAAGTAAGATTTTACAAATGCTAAGTATGCAAATCGGTCCTTTCTTAACAACCACAAGATGCTATGATTGACCGTAAATTCAAGAAATCATTATTAACATTACTAAAATGGGTAATAGTATGTCAAAACTAAGGGTTACCATGTACCAAAGATAAACCCATATCTCATTTTGCTTTTTCAAGAAGGTAAATAGTTTAGATCCGCAACTCCATAGTTATCAAAATAATATATACAAAAGCCTGGACAATCATTTGCGCTGTCAACCAATATATTAACTCTAATGCAAGACATTCTTCATATAACCAGTATATCTTTAAAAACCTTAACCCAGCAACTCAAGCACAGGGTTAACTTTCAAACATAAAACATTCTCTACTAAAATAATGAGGTTTGCTGCACATGGGCTTAAGCCAATTATGTTTAGTGATTCTTACTCACATTTCTAAACTTACCTAGCTGTTGCACATTTCAAGATATCACTGATATAAGAAATATGCACAGTAAGCTATGTTGTGGATCCTAACATCCACAGCACTGTGCCTTCTATCATTTTCTGAACCTGTGAGGAATGCTAGCTCACTGAAGACGATATGAAATCCATGTAGCTAATATGGGAAATGAATTTTTGATATATTCCAACAAAGGAAAAAGAGTCTGATGCAATGATTTATGGTACATTAAAAAGCAGTGTCAACAATTAACAGAATCTGATCTGCAATCAGCTGGAGTATTTCCTCAAAAGATCAAAATCTGACCTAACAAATTTACTCTGAATTCATTTGGTCTATTGTTTCTGTTTTTCTCCCCAAGTAAGTTGTTCTATTTATAACAGTTTGTCTCAGAATGCTTTCACTAATCCTTTAATATTTATGTTTTCCAGGGATAATAACTAAGAGCCATAGCGGAGACTAATTAATTAATTACTTCCCATTTTTATGTTTGTTTTATTTGTAATTGCATTGTAGTAGCTTTCTACTTGGTCATGAGAGTAATTAAAATAAGGTGGAAGTCTATCCTATAACATATAAACTTCCACCTAAATGTATTTTAATGAAAATATTTGTGTAGCTTCTCAGATACTGTGGTAAGGAAAGTCAACAGTAAAACAAAGAGCGACTTATACTATTTAAAACAAGCATGTTGATACCATTGTTGCTGAGTTCTCAGAGTAAAAAACATGGTTGAATGGAGACAGTTTGAAATCCACAGCAGAAATGTATCACCACACACTGTTATTTGTTTCCTACACAGATAAAACGTGTTTCCAAAAATGTCTGCATGTGAAAAGACATATTTTTCCCTCATAAATGACAAGGATCCCTTCCTATTTATTTCCTTTAAATTATCTCCTTGCTGAAATAAAAACAAAGGACAGCAAAGGGACCGAATGAATTACAAAGTCAGTTCTCTGCAACTGCAAATCTCCATTAAAAATTGTCGTATTTAAAGCTATCCATAAAATATGTACTCTGCATGCTATCAGACCATGAGCAACAAATATCTTTTGTGTCCTAAAACAAACATAAGATGTGCAGTAAAAAAAACCCAAAAAAAAACAAACAAAAAAAAACCCAAAACAAAACAAAATAAAAAAAACCCATCATCAAAACCCCCAAAACCAGGGAAAGCCACAACCATATTGTAACACAGGAGCTGGCAATCACTTTATCTCCAAGCACATGAGTGGGATATATCACACAGGCAAAGTGAGAGATTTTATTATAAAAGAAAGCAACTGTATACATTTTTTACCCAGGTGTAGCTTTTTCCACTGTGCATATTCTTAACAGGAAGGCAACTGCAACAATTCAAGTCAAATACGTACCTAGGTACTGAAATATCCTTTCAAGCCCTTGCAGATTATTAGCAGAAACCCCATAAGCATTATATTAATAAAATCCAACGTGTTGCAAAGAAAAAAAATACAGAAGGTGGAAATAATTCCACCTTCTTCATAACTCCTTGAAAATGTCCACACAATCACAGAAGTTCTGAAACAGGAAGCAACCTCTACAGATTGCGTAGTTCAAGCCCCCTGCTCTAAGTAGGATCAGCTGTAGCTTGTTGATCAGGACTGTGTTAAGCTGGGTTTTGACTGTCCCTAAGTTCAGAGATTCTACAAGCTCTCCGGGCAGGCAGTTTCAAAGTACACCGAGTGTTGTCACTGGACATCATTGAAAAAAACACACCTATGTCTTCTTCATTCCATCCCATCAGGTATTTACACACATTATTTGAATGCTAAACACTAACATTACAGTGATTTTTATTACAGTATTTTCATATTCATCTTTCTGTTCCTATACGTCCTCTTGCTGTTTTACTATTTCACTTGCTTCCCACAGCAATGCTTTACAGTGGTCTCCTTTTCCCACAGTTTGCTATCTGTTTCACCCCCTCCAGTGTGGCTGAATCTTCACTGCCTGCCCTTCTTCCCTTCCTTGCACAACAGCCTTTGTTCCACAGTCAGTTTCTCCCACCGACCCTTACTTCTTTTCTTCCCCTTCTGTCTTGGATGATACTGTATCAATTTTCTCTGTCTGTGGCCTCTCACACTTTCTCACTGAAAATGTATTCTCCCTCTTCTGCACAGCCAATACCCTCCTCTCCCGAACTTCACTTACTGAGACTATTATTTTCCACAGCTCCACAAGATTTCATCAGCTCCTTTTAAGGACAAAACAGAGAAATGGCAGACACTGCATGTCAGAAACCTTTCTGGGGTAATGAGCTCTGTCACGATTAAGACCCACTTGCAGGATAAGGCAAAACAAATCTGACATAACCACACGCAGATCTCCCACAGAAATACAGGGCATCCCCTCAAAGGAGGATCTTTGAGGGTTTACTGGCAGGTGAGCAGTGAGGGGCCCAGGAGCTACTTGGGGGAGGCAGTGGAGCAGTGCGAATGTGGCAGCTGCCTAATTACCCTGCAAAGAACTCAGCTGTTTTCCACATTTTATCAGAAGAACTGCTGGAGACAGTGGAACAAGATATAGATGATTCTTGGACATATTTTTTGCTGCTCCTCCAAGTGAGGAGAAGAAATGGTCTGATACAAGGGCTAGCTCTTGATGCATAGCACAGAAGCTGTTTTCATCTACCTTTATGGGCTACCTAAGGAGTTCTGAAAGGAAAAGCTTAAGGAGAGCCAGAAGAGGCGGGTAAAAGCCCACGTAATCTTTTAGTAGACAGTTACAAAGAACAGCTAAACAATAAGACTTACAGAGTAAATTACATATATAGTATAGAGAATGACCCTATAAATAATTTGCTAATCTACATAATGGTATGTCTTACGACCTCAAAATAATTCCTTTGCATATGGTACATAAAATTCTACAGAAACACATATGAAACAGAAAAATACTGAAAAGTTACCTGAAATGCTTTCCATCCACTTCTCCTCACCTCATATTCATTTTTTTAACACTTAAAACTTCATCAAGGGTGTCTCAGCCCATTATACCTCGAAGGTGAAGTGTGTTCCATGCAATTTGCTACACAAAGCACCTTTCAGATAAAATATTAAAAGCTGGTAATGATCAAGAGCACTGGGCACATGAAACTCTTAAAGACTTAAAAGGAATTACACTTGCTCAGCACCTTTAAAAAAGACAAGTTAGTCCAGTTTTGAGTTAGTGTGCACACCAAGGCAGCTCTGCACAATTTGTATGTGCAAAATTATTACCTTACGCCTTTATAAAGACGCTCAGTAATGTGGCACTTAGGAGCATTCAGCATGCCTTAGATTTTATAATCAACACTTTTTTCTTTTTTAAGAAAAAAACAATAAAATGCAGTTGCACCAGTTTCTCTGTGTAATTGTTCCTCTGTCCCCACTGCAGTAATGAGTTTCATGCACCATTTCTCTGTCTGCTTGCAGCTCTCTGACCTATGAATCAGGCACTTCTCTATGATGGGAAAAGTCATGCCTGACAGTTCTTTAACGTAAAGGGTCTTTATTTCTCTGCACCTTAGCTTAACCATCTGCAAAAAATACAGGATAACAATTTCTATTTCACAGCATGATTACAACAGTACACAATCTGAGTTAAGTACTGAGCAACGATTAAAAACCCCACATCGTATCTGGGAAGCTATTTGAGGTATTTGACAGAAAGAGGAAAAGGTCACCATAGTGTGTAAAAAATACAAGAAAAGGATATATGTATGTCAAAGAATCGTATTTAATTTCTGCAATCCTTTCTTGTCAAGAAAACTTCAAATATAATGAGAAAAAGAACTTACAAGAAAAAAATACAGGGAGAAAAAGAAACAGCAAATCCAGTCTTTCAATTCACATTTTAGTCTACAATGTATTTGTGGTGGCATCTTTGTATGGCAAAGACTGGTCCTTTAACCATGCAAAGCTATAAAATATTCTCCTGGAGAGAAGCTTGTTTTAAGGAAGATTCTTTCTGAATTAGTATTTTCAGAGGACAGTGTTTCTGAATTTTCATAAGAACAAGTGAGTTCAGTAAGGTAGTTTAAAAATCTCAAAATAAAACACAGTTTAATATATTTTTAGTTAAAAAAAAAATTTCTGTGTATAAACACATGCTTTTTTTGTTGTTTTTTTTTTTCTTAAGAGTAAAATCTTATTCTGCCTGCTTACACAACCTATCCCTGATCTTGTCTGTGCTTCTGCTATCTTAATATATACGGTAAGACAACCCTGAAACATCTGGAACTTGCCTATAATACTTTAATAAGTTACATGATCCACTCATTTCTTTGATCATTATGGTGGTGTTTGCTGTGCAAGGATTTAATTCCAACAGGAGCTAATTCCTAGCAGATAAGAAAGAAGATAACCAAAAGCGCCATCCTCTCACCCTCAGTAAACCATTCAAGTGCTGTTTGCTCAGGCCATGAAGAGACCAATATTGCAATTGTGCCAGACAGGGAAAAGCCTGGTAGGAAATTAGGGGAGGAAAAAAGCCAAACAAACCATAAATAAATGAGAGATCCTGAGAATAGTGAGAAAAAAGTCCCAAAAGGAGAGAAGGACAGAAAATCAAAGACTGCCTGGAAGCTGACTGAAGCCCACTTAACGTAAGTGGAGTATTTGGATTAAGACTGTCAAGTAGAGACACTTTTTTGTACTAAATTCACCTTTTATTGTTATATGTTGTTTCTATTATTGAATTAAATTATAGTTTTTTTCAAGTAAGCTGGTTTGGTTCATAACATTCATCTTTTCCCCAAAAAAAATAATTGCAGAAATAACTCTAATCCAACCATACTCTCTGGACATTTACAATTGGTAGCAAGGCTGCAGCAAATTGGTGTGGGAGTCATAAAAGGTGGACAGGGACTATTAGATTAAGGAGTAACATGGAATGTCTTTAAGAAATAACTGTGATGACACAAATAAAACTACCTTTGTGTAGTGGAAAGAAAGCTGGTGTTTCAGTTTTGATCTGAAACATAGCCATATTCTGTAAAACTTAAAATGAACTGATTCTACTTTTTATGTTGAGGAGGAAGCACATTAAAGAAAAGGGAATCCAATGTGCAACTGCTTGGCTAACACTGTCTTTTGAAAATTTCTCTTTCCACAAGAATATTAGCTAAATATGAAAATCGCAAAGCCAACTTCTTCCTGAAAAGCCTTTCTTATTCCAGACTTTCAAAATATAAACAGGACCATTAAGAAAAGCTATTATCTGACCTGACACATTTACCAAAAAATATTATAAAAAAAGCAGAATAGGAAGATGAAAGAAATGAAGCAAAATTCTAGAAATGGACGTGTTGTTGGGAAATAACTACCTACAGACCTGACAAGTCTCATAACATGGGCAGAGTTCATAGGAAAAGTGTTAAGAAGCGTAAGCTCTAGTGTTACAGTCACAGAAAAATTGAGAGCACCTTTGCGGCAGGCCTATCTAAACATTCTGAGCCAAATAGAAAAAGGACAGTGAGTCACACCAGTACTACCTACCCTCACCACCCTGTCTCCCAGATTCATGGCAGTTGGAGGTGAACGGGTATCAGCCTCACCTACCAGGGCTGGCCTTTGCCAGAAGCTATAGGAAGGCTAGCAACTGAGCATCTTAGGGAGTGGCTGCTACCAGTATGGGATTGCCTTGTGATAGATTTAAGAATCAAATCCAGATTAAAAAAAGGCTTCTTTCCTGATGAATCCAGCCTTTTATTCTGGAAACATAGACTCCTTGCTGCAGTACACCATGCCCACAGTAAATATGTTTAGCTTTGCAAAGTTTCATAACATGTCTTTTACCTCTCACTCCGCACAGCATTGCATATAGGAGCAATTAATTTCAATATATGATTACTAAAGCTATGAAATATAGCTAATACAAGAGGAGATCCTCAAAACAATTAATAAGCTATATGAAACGGATCTATTTCTAAAATACCTGTTCCTTCATATTGATGGTGGGACACAGTAAGAATTATGCAGATAAATTTGACTAAACTTGAAATTGAAAGGAAATGGGGTGATAAAAGCCCTGTGCAGTGAGCTTCATGGGCAGGCATGGACACTTGGGTTGTCAAGAGGGTATTTTGGGAACAAAAAGCAAAAAGACCCAAAATCTGTCTGTTCTGAGAAGTATATTACTACTTACTTGTTCAAATCCACCTTTGTATAGTATGCTGTAAGCATACAACTAAAATAATTCCTGTGGGTCTTATTTACAAGTTTAAACACTGAAACCCTTTATATATATTCTCCAATTATTAGAGGAGAAAGACACTTTGATTATTGCTCTGAACTTCACTCCTTCCTTCATTTCTTTGTGTGTTCTTATTTCCCTATTTTTTTCTTTTAACCTTAGTTGCTCTTATTCCCATATCTATCCTTAGATCTCTTTATGGTGTAAATACCATTTACGCCACTGTTCTTACGGCTAAAAAGTACTTTTTCTTTCAAGTTGGTTACCTGTTGATTAACTTTGATATCTATATTGTAAGAAATGCTGTGTATTAACGCATTCATCTTCCCCTAGCAAAAATCACAATATAGTGAGAATGTAAATAAGTTCCAGTGGCTAGCCAGCTATGAAATGACACCAGTAATCTGTTCAAGTAGCACAAACTACACAAAGTAAGCTGTACTTAGCATCACCTAGGATGACTGAGTGCATTACTTTCTCTGGGGATAAAATGTGTCACTATGGGGGATCACACAAAATAAAATATTTTCCAAAATTATTTTTCTATTTTTCCTAACTTTCTAAAATCTTTCTCCTTAATATCTTGCTGATAGTACTATAAATTGCATCCAGTAAAACTACCAAAAAAAGGAATAATACAGTTCTGCTATATTACTTCTTATATGTGTTGGTTTTCTGCAATGTTAAATTGCTTATCAAATTTTGCATTGAAACTAGTCACAGACAATAGAACAATATTCCTAGTTGTACTGAATATGATGCAGCTAGCACTAATAAAATCGATTTTCCAGCTTCTCTCCCTCACAACAGTTGGCAAAGTGAGATGCAAATTGCATCCACCTGTACCAAGGAGATACTGACTTCCAGGGGAGCACTGAAAAAGTTACTGATAGAAGAAATGCCTTACTGTGAAGAAGAGTCTGGAGGATGAATTTTTACAAAAAGCCAGCACCCTCAAGTCTTCCTTTTCTCTTAGGAGAATCATCTGTTTCTGAGGACGATGTAAGTGTGGAGATTTGAGTTTACTTACTTCTGAAGTTGTAACATTGCTCTGAACAGACTTTCCACCATCAAGAGAATATTAGACACAGTGAAGCACAGGTTCCTCAGCATTAATTGCTCACATTATTTCAAAAGAAAACACCCAGCTGAATTACAAAATGGATCACTGAACAATTCCAATTTCTGAAATCTTTTCAAAGAAGCTTTAAATGTCTCACATAAATTTCAAACTAACATTATCTTCCATTTCTTGAGACTTATTCTTAGAGAGTGCAGTGGAAACCCATCCTTCCATTTTTTGCTCCCCAGGAAACTTTCAGTTAGCTAAGCAAAATTACCAAACTAAAGGTATCTTGTAATCTGAGCTCACGAAGTATAAGGCTCTATAATGACAATTTCAGATTTTCATATTGATTTTCTCTAACCAGACCTTCAGAGTCACTTTCAGGTAGGTAAAGTTCATTTACATTAAAGAAATACAAGAACCTTGCTCAAAGATGTGAAAGATTTTTCATCATGTTTATTGTCAACATGCTACTTGGAATGATGTCAGCTCTTTCTTCTAGTCTAAAAACAAGGAACTAAACTCTTCCTTGGCATCAAGTCATGTACTGAAAGATGAGGCCACCTTGCTTTCTTTTCTAGTCCAGTGTTTCAGAAAAAAACAAAGAATCAGAGAAACATATTATGACAGGCAATCATTTGCAAACATACAACTCTTTCAACATCTGCCATGTTCAGCTTCATTTTATAGCATCTGTCTTGGCAATATAAATTGTGCTTGGCTTCAAAGGTGCTCTGTGCCACACAGTGAAGAAAAACAATCATGACAACTGAAAAATAAAGCTCAGTATGGGGGCAGGGAGAGTGAGATGAGAATGTAAAAGCTGTTCACTTTTTCTAGCCTTACTTTAAGCAAGAGACTGTTATGTTACCTTTCCTGCATCCTTTAAAAACCAGTTTTGCCAATGGAAGAAAAGTGACAACTACTGCATTTATGAAAGGTACCAAACAACCTCAAGCATTTCCAAAAGAAAGCAATTTAGCCCAGCACACACAGGCGAATTATGTCAGTAAAAATTTATTGCTACAAGATTTTTTTTTTATTTTTTTTTTTCTAGACTCGGAGGCTATATTGTAAACATTCTGAGAAAAGTAAATTGGGAAGTGTGAATTTCATGAGAAAACTATGAGGAAAAGAAGGTAACTTTGTGTGGAGTGCTACATCATCATCACAATTTACCACACAAATAAAACTGTTGTCTTCATTCTCAATTTTAAATCTGTGTTATGCTTAAAAGCTTGCTTTTATGAGTTTAAACACATTTAAAAAAGCTTGACAATATACCAAATATAACACATTATATACAAAAAAAGTTGTAAATCTGCCTATTTCACTCCACCCTATTTTCCACAAATTCACAGACTACACACAGAAATGTCAGCAATGTTAACACATATTGCCAATGTCTGTATGAGATGCTTTTCTGTTTTTGAAAACAGGTTAACCAAGGAATAAAATATTTATAATAAATTCTCACAAAGTACAACATTGTGCAATACAAATATTTGAAAAATTGGCTGTAAGCAGCAGTGGTGTTTTCCTTGACCAGTATTGTTCTACATATGTACAATACACTACAGATGGAGACCTCCATGAGTAATAAACCCTTGACACAAGACATAGTTGAGATTCTTCAGTGGTGCATTGGAAGCACTTCCAGTACAATGAAAAGCAAACCTTTCCTTGCTATTTGAAAAGACAAAAAACTTTCCCTAAAGCTCAACCCCCACCCCCCACCACCAAACCCCACACAAAAAAAAACCCAAAAAAACAAAAAAAAAAAAA
>JAOSLQ010018041.1:2330-14875 GCA_025629905.1 Lorius lory
CTGCCCATGGCAGGGGGGTTGGAACTAGATGATCTTAAGGTCCTTTCCAACCCTAACTATTCTATGATTCTATGTTACTATTCAGTTGAAATAGTGATCTTTCTCAATGATAAGCAAGTTAAGAGTGCAAAGATAAAAAGAAAAAATAATATCAGGACACTCTTTCAGATGTCCTTCCCCAGGGAGAAGAAAGAAGGGGTGAGTGTGCTACTTTGTTGCTGACTGAGTTTAAACCACCACAGCCTTCTGCCATAGCTAACTTTGTTACAATGGGCTCAGCTGTGCCCAGGAAGTACCTACCTGTCTTTGCTGACCAGATGAACAGGTTAAACTAGGTGTCTATGTATGGAAAGATGTATGGTATACTATAGAAAATTATTTTCAGTGCATTCAGTATTGTGATATTGTCATTAAATCAAGTAGGTGAGGATAATTAGCAGACTTTTACGTTAAGTCTCAAGCATATTGTTGTAAACCACATACAGACGCAGCATGTGTGAAAGGAGGCAAAAGTAAGTTTTTGGGGAAAATAATAGAAGTTTTATCTTTTTGAAGGAGAATGAAAGCACTAGACGAGCATGAACAGCATGAACCAGACAGTTAAGCATATTTTTGGAGTGTGAGAAGCTGTATATATGCTATTGATTTGAAGCTTCACAGATGTATGTTTTGCTATGATACCAGAGATATTAATATTATTAGTGAAAGCTGTGAATTGTAAAAGATAGTAGCCATTATCTATGACATCACTATTCTGCTATACCTGATGTTAATGGGAGCTAGATCCAGTGGACTCTGAAAGGCAGGGGATTTATTCTATCACATCTGCAGTGAGAAATACTGCAGTACCAGCCTGAATGAGAGCACCAAAAATGCAGAACCACCTGGACCCCACCTTTTCCCCACTTTTTGTCCTTTCCTGAAATATTGCACAGTAGGGTTTGGACACACCCTAAACCTCCTTAAAATATCTCATGTTAAAATTTACATAATCCTGTAAAACCCTGCAGTTTTCTCAGAATAAGTTTTCTCTTCCCCATGATGCCTTGTTTCTCCCTTCTTATCAAGTCTAGCTGAATTTCAACAAGGGTTTGTCAATCCCAGGGACATTAAAGTTCAAGTCTTTAGTATTTTCTCTGCTCTGTTTTGTTTGTTAGAATA
Organism: Lorius lory; assembly: GCA_025629905.1. NCBI lineage: Eukaryota > Metazoa > Chordata > Aves > Psittaciformes > Psittaculidae > Lorius > Lorius lory. The sequence continues at coordinate 3,492 of JAOSLQ010018041.1, forward strand.
TGTCTGGGGATGCATGCCCTTTTTTATTTTCTTCTTTCTTTTAATGTTAAATAACCATTTACTAGACATCTTAATAAACCAAATTTCTTTATATTTGAGATATCTTCTGTGCCTTCTGTACATTCCTGTATCTTTTAAATCTCCTTTGCCACTACATCTTTCACATATTCTTTACTTATTTTTATATTCTTTACATTCCACACAACTTAACACACATGCTCTAAATAAGCAGCCACCAAGATAATAGACCGTTTAAGGAGGATACCTTCTGTTTCCCTTTCTTTTCGTCCATGTACTGCAGGAAACAAACACAATATATTTTCCAGGAACTAGAACAAATCTTGATCTTTATTAAAAAAAAAAAAAAAAAAGTAGCTCTTCAGTCTTACAGTCTTTTCATATTTGTTCTATGGAATTACTTTATATTTTATTTTCTTTTACTTTATGTTTCTTTAATCAGTGGTAATTTCTTTTTTTCTAAACTGAGTTCTATCACAAGTATCCTGCTCTTGGATACAATCTTGGGGAATAATGGCAAGATTTCAAGAATTATCAATGTGATAAAGAGCTGTTGCTTATAGAAATAAAAATATAATTTTCACATGTTAATATTTATATTTGCTCTCCAAATTTGAGCATTGTTCTGTGAAAACAAATCAGGTATGCAATACATTTTACAATTTATCTTTGCAAATTTTGAAAAAATTATTCAATTCAATGTTTTTCTTTTTCTTACTCATGAATCTAAGTCTGCATTTCCCTGTATATTGTCCATTTTCCATATACATTAGCCACTGTGAGAATTATCTGACTCAGAATTAGTGAAATGGGAAAGCTCAGCTCTAGTTTACTTACAGGCAGAAAATTTCAATGTCCATTGCCAGGGAAAGAGGACTTCTCATATCTTTCTGAGTAAAAAAGGACTTGAGTACTTTATCATTCCTTAATGGGATAGGACAAAATCAGTTCTAAAGAACAGAGTAATTAAAAAAGCCTGTGGCAAATAAGAGCTCCATACAGAGCTCTATAATAATTTCCATCTACTGTAAACATGTGTGTTACAAGCCTGAAATTTATGAATAATGGCTTCATTTTGAAGTAATTAGAATTCTATGCCATTAACAGCAGGAAGTCTGGATAATTATATTTTAGAATTAAATGTCTGGGAAAAGACATTTCTGTTTCTATGACAATTTTGTTATGATTAATGATAGAAATGACAACATGTAATATAAATACAAAATGGCAAAAATTAACTGTATCCATCATGAATGACAGTGTGAAAACTACAGTGAATCAGTAATCATAGGTAAAGAGCTCAATAATCTTGTTTTGTTTCATACTGGAACATAGTAATCTCTTTCCCTTATTTTCAAAATGTAAGGCTTTCATCTGCTTCATAACAGATTTTCAGCATGAAATGCTAGAGATAACTGAGTGAAAAATGAGGTTATAGTGTGTAGGCCAGACAAACACTGTTTTGTGGATATGCTACAGCATTATCTTGATGGGGTCAATGGTGTTATGCAAACACTTCTTCAGCACACCACAACTAATTGTGTTTTATCAACACAATAGTTATTAAAGTCAGTTCTCTTTTCTCGGGGCTAATATGTATTGGAATATCTTAAGTAACACAAAAAATCAGCAGTTGAAACTGCTTTTGGAGTTGACCTGAATTGGTTTCTAGATAACTCCACACTCCCAGCTGAGGAAGATTTATTTGCTCATATATTGTTCCATGTGAACTGTTTCTGTGCCCAAGCAGCACTGTGCTTCTGTATCTAAGCTAAAACAGCCTCTACGAACTCACTGGAGTATTGTAATAGAAAGTGTCCTGAGTTGCACCATCAAGAGCCTGCTGGCAGGGCTAGCAAGACTGGATCCATGTCATAACTGATAAGCCACATCAGACCAAATGTGACTGAAAAAATCTGTCTTTAACAAAAATCCATCCCATAGCAAAGCGTAGACCACATCACAGGAATTGAAGAGCAGTTGCATTCCAAATGAGTAGCTTGTGCACTATGCTTTCCTCCTTCTGCCAGATCTATAGGTAATTACTTCCCTCCTGTTCATACCTTCATTGACAGTGTGGTGTATTTGCATATCAGAGTGGGTGTTTGAGTGAGTAGGCATGGGTCTGTTCAGCTCACTGCATCAACATAATTAAATCTAAACTGACTAACATACTTAGGGGATTGTAAATGGAGGAAGCTGACATTCCCATCCACCAGAAATTGGAAGTTTTAAAATGTCTGACGATGTTTTTCAAACTTACACCACCACAGACCTTTTCAAAATAGAGGTTCTCGACAGGATGTCTTTATTGAGTTACTTTTCACTGTAAAGTTTCCTAGTGGTATTCATCATTTTAACATACTGCATTGATATTATTTTACTTCGTTTGACAGGTTGATGCCTTTCATTTGTGAGTTTACAGGCAGAATTTACAGGCAGGTACAGGATACTCTGTTATGAAAGAAGTGAAACTCTATATACTTGGTGCTCTTGTAGCAACAGGCCTCCTTGTTGGCTTGTTTGCTGAAGACTTTATTGAAAGATACTGTCTATCTCTCTTTGTATTTTGCTCTCATTCTTAGTACCTTCATAAGCTGGCTATTATCAGTTAGTCATTGCTCTGCTAGACCTGTATGTCTGTGTTAGTCAGCCTACTAATCTAAATATTTCAAGGAGAAAGAAGAAACACAAGACCTCCAACAAAAATCAGAAGTTCTATGGAAAGCTGAAAACTATCCTATAGCCTTTTCTTGATAGCTTCCGAATGCATTTGGAAGCATGGGCATTTCATTGCAAAGTGCTTAAGAATGGAGAATCAGATTAAATTTTGAAAGTTCTCCCCTCTCTTCTGGCATTTACTGACAACATTTTCAGATTTTTGGAGGAAATATTTTGCAGTCAGCTTCAGTCAAGAAGCCTGGGTTGTACAGAACTGTCCTCTAAGGTCCCTTGGGTATTCTTATGACAGGTCTAGTCCTTTACTCTTTATGACTTGCCCTTTCCCTGCAATTCCTTCTAACCAGCATATTCCTTGATTCACCACTCCCCTGCAAAAATCTCTGTTCCTTCTTGTGCTGTCCCACTGCCATGTGAGCAAGATGAATCATGCACTGTAACAATACAAATACTCATTATTTGTAGGCCACTAAAACAGCATTGGTGACTGCAATTTTGAAATCATACTGTAACTAATACAAGACTCATTCATTTTGTGTTCTTGAGGACTCCCATCTGCAGTTTTTTGTGAAAATAACAGAAACATTTGTAATGCCTCTATCTCTTTGAAAACACGACCATGGTCAGTCAGCTTGTGATGTGGAGAACCAGCAAACAACAGAAGGGAACATGAAGTATGAAAATAAATTAAAAGTATTATGCACATAAGATTAAGCCCTCTGCTACACTTGTAATTTCTGACAATGTTGGGAGTGGCACCAATTCCAACCGAGCCTTTTAACTTTGAAGAAAGAGCTAAGGAAATTGCAGGAATGAAAAGGGTAAGCCCTCACAGGCAATCAGAAAAAGCTTGCCATTCAGTGACAGTTTCTGCGTTCTGAAGATGTTCAATAAACAATAAAAAGCCTTAAGTGGCTACACTGCAACAGAGAACTGTAACAGGAAATAAGTATTCATGAACACTTTGTAATTATTTTCTCTGTAAGAGTACTGGGTTGTTCTGTTTGTCACTCATAACACCTTTTGTAGCACCTATCACTCTAAAATCTTGGTACTCAGCTGGCTAAGAATATATTCTTTGCCTGTGGGGTTTCACTTCAATCATATATTGAAAAATGGCTGCACCTTCCATGAATACTCTCATTACATTGTGCAAGAATGAATACAGGTTTCTGCTGTTTGCTTCAAAATCATTCACCTTTGTTCTTGACATAGAGATAAAGAAACAATGTTGTCATTACTTTCCACACAGTACTGCCCCACTGTGCTACAATTAAGCCTATCAGCAATAAAATAAAGAAAATATGGAATGCCTAAAGAGGCCATGTCTAAGAATCCAAACAAATAACTTGCTTAAAGAAAATCTTTCAAGGCAAATAGCACTTTGTTTTTGTTTGTTTGTTTGTTTTTTATATGGGCAGCTTTTCTGCAAAAACAGGGATTCTGGCTAAGAGGTGGTGGTGGTGACGGGGGATGGGGGTTGTGTGTCAAGGAAATGTGAGAGATGGTCAAAACATCACTTCACAGCCAAATTATGTATTCTTGCTGTCAGAGAAAAAAGTGGCCATAAGCATGGCCTCATGGAAACCCATGTAAGTTCTTAGTGCATTCTGCACGTTATTTTTTCTAGAAGGAATTTCTCTTAAGAGTTTGTGCTTCTATTTCACACACTAAATGGTGCAACTGGTTTGCATAATATCCTACTGAGTGCAACTGATTTTTTTTTACTATTTAAATGTTTTAGCAATTGCTGGGCCTATTTTAAATATGTGCTACACCTAAATAATGGGTTTGTGCTCATTTTGTTTGTTTCATCAGTATCTTCAGATGAGAGAGCAAATTTTTGCAAGATATAGTTACTTCCAGCTCAATTTTGCGAAAGTGTACTAGCTTTTCAGGTTTCTAGCACAGTCATTGCATTTGAATTTTATTTCTGTTTTCTAGTGATGACCTGCATGTAACTGATATTTGGCCTGAAAAATTATCTCCTAGAACAGCAGGGAATGAAATAACAAAATGAAACAGGACAAAATCCTGTGAAAAGGCAAACATAAATCTGCACTCTCAGAAGATCAATATTGCTATGTGGTATTCTATTAACACACAAAATCCTTTACAATAATAAGAATGTTAGAGCAAACACTATCTTAAGTCTGAAAATTACACCACCAAAAGAAGAAAGCAATCTTGCAGCCTACACAAGAGTTTAATTTTCACAGTTCAATTTTGGCCCAGTGCCTACATGCAATCCTGCTTCACTTCAGATTTTCACTCTAATTCTGTAGCTTGCTGTCATGTAAAAATAGGACAAAAATTTCTTCATATAGTCTCATATGCATACTGTATATTTTAATACTCACTTTGGAGATAGTTGTTCCTTGAGGTCATGGAAAAAAAAGGTCATGGAAATGACTGGGTATATGGTCTTAGAAAAGAATATTTGCTATACAGCAGAATATGTTCTTTTTATCCCCATAAATTCAGGACTCAGAATTGTCCTCCATGCAATTTCCCCAGACTCCTTTCTCTTTCCATTCTTTAAACAAAAAAGTTTCATAGAGACAGCCCCAGCTGTCATGTGTAAACCATTTTTTTTTTTATGAACAAATAATTAACAAGAGTCAAACTATCCAGAAAAAAATCCCAAGAAGCCCACTTTGATGGAGCTAAAGCTGTGATTTTTTTAAAGTATAATTCTGTCCAGTATTCAGTACAGTCTAGAAAGTACACGTAAAGAATTACATGTAAAGAATTAGAAAAAACGAATATACTAGAAATGCAGTAAGAATATATAATCCGGTCTTTATGGCAACTGTAGTGTGAAAAACATTCCCAAATAAATGTAAACATTTCAGACGCAGTCTTTTTCAGAATTTTGTGTACCTGGTAAGAAAAAATGTACGTTGATGGTTAGAAGAACTGCATTACTAAAAAATATGGGCTTGTGAGGTACCATGACAATTGTAGCTGAATTCTATCTTCAGATATGTAGCTTTTGCCAAAATCTAGGAGAATTGTGTATACATTACCAAGTACAAGACTAGCATTCATTTTTAAAAACTTCATGTCTCTTTATGTGTGTCTTTATGTGCATCTGACTGTGCCTAATATATGTTTGTATATGTTTTTATATATATAGGTATATATATTTGTATTCAATCTGTGTAAATATGTAAAAAGTAGCAAAATGAAAAAGGAAATGTGCTGATGTTATTCTGCAATGAATGCATTTTGAATTCTCTATATCCACAACTTCTACTTTTAAGTTCATGACATTTCTGGTCTACCTAACAGGTCATTTAATCTTATTATCATTTACTGTCATTTAATCATAAGCCTTTCAGTAGGTTTACTCATCAATTTCAAAACTCTTAAGAGATTTCTGTCTTTGGTTGGTCAGATACACTTTGTCTTCATGTTATGATTTCAATTAAGCATCTTTGTGCAGTCCCAAATGATCTTTCTCTCTCAGACTTAGAACATAACTTATATAGATAGAAACTTTCCCGCAATTCTTATTTTTTCTGATTTTCCTTTTTCTAAAGAAATGAAATACATTTGTTAGCCACATCAACTGAGGCCACATCTTATTGTGGGGATTAGCATTGTATTATTTTTTTGTCCATCTATGGACCTCTTATCTATTTTACCTAAATGTAACTTCCTGCCTTTACTTGTGAGAACACAAGCAGGTTATGGTGAGATGGCTATCCTGTAGACTATAGCACTTTTCAACATCTGCAAGTTTATTCAGAGTTTTCTGAGGAATCCTTGACATGTAGTAAATCAGAATTCAGGCTTTCCTGAGGTATCTTGCTCATGCAGTCACACATGAAAACTGTGAACTCTTTAAGGTGCATAGCTTCTGTTTCCTTAGTATTTTTTCATATGTGACAAGAGCCCGGTCCAATTGAGTCCCTGCATGGTACTGTCTAGCTATGCCCAGATAGCAATAACTAGTCCCATAGTCATTCAAACAGTGCTAGTATATTCATGGCTACTTTCAAACAATAGTTTGGACAAGACCATGTTGCTTTGAAGGAGGAGAGGCTAAAGTGTAAGAAGTTTCTAAGTTAGAAAATGATGAATAACATTTTTCCTTTGTTATTATAAGTGTAACTGCTAATGTTGTTGCAATGCTAGTAGTAATTCTGTAGGCCTGATACCCAATAATTTGTATTTCTGTCTGTTTGTATATAACACAGTGTTGTGCTTTAACCCCAGCTGGCAACCGAGCCCCACACAGCCACTCGCTCACTCCCATCTTGGCGGGATGGAGGAGAGAGTAAGAGAATGAAAGTGAGAAAACATGTGGGTTGAGATAGAGACAGTTTGATAGGTAAAGCAAAAGCCACACACATAAGCAAAGCAAAATAAGGAATTAATTCACCATTTCCCATGGTCAGGCAGGTGTTCAGCCACCTCCAGGAAAGGAGGTCTCCATCACGGGTAACGCTGACTTGGGATGAAAATACCATCACTCTGAAAAACCCTGAATGCCTCCAATTCCTTCTTCTTCTGCCATCTCTATATTCTGAGTATGATGCCTTACGGTGTGGGAGAGCTCTTCTACCAGCTGGGGTCAGTTGTCCCAGCTGTCCTCTCCCAACCTCTTATGAGGAGCAGAAAGGGCTTTGGCTCTGTGTAAGCCCTGCTCAGCAGCAGCAAAATCATCCCTATGTTATCAACATTGTTTCCAACACAAATTCAATACACAGCCTCATGCTAGCTGCTATGAAGAAAATTAACCCCATCCCAGCCAAGACCAGCACACGCAGTCACCTGTGGATCCCGTAACTTTCAAATCCAAAATAGGAGCACTATTTTGTCCTCCAAGAGAGGAGCACTGAGGACACTAGTAATTTGAAGGAAAATTAAAATATTAGGATATTAATTCTGGAATGACCTGTAGATCAGTCAGGTCATAATCTACATTTGAACATTAGCTCATAATTTCCTCTTGGAACACAAGGTCATTCTTACTTCTGTTGAGCTTCATTGAAGTAACAGAAAAGGGAGGGACAGGAAGAAATGGGAATGAAGGGTGATGAAGCACACAGAATCCATAATAGAAAGAACTATGGCTGTGACTTAGGGAAAAGGAGAAAGATACAAATGACAGGATTGAATGGCAAGTTTAAATGGAAAACGAGCATTACAATCTTTGCTTACGCCATTAATGGGCCGACTTATAGGTTAATAATTGTAGTTTGTCTGAGTTGAGTTCCAAGTCCTCCTTAAGTGGTATTTGAGAGCCAAGGTTTTGATTGTTTTATGTAAGATCATTTTATGTATATTTTAAGATTACATATTTTCACAGGTGTGACACTTTGCTGGACTGGCTTTTAGTACCTCATCCCTGTGGTGCAGGCTTTTCTGATAACAAAAACCTGATATATGCAAAAAAAAAATCAGTCAACTCTCAAAAACGCATGCCACTGGATTAAATTGTGATGGCTAGCTGAGACAGCCTGTATCTCATGATACATGCCTGAACCACCTTGTGAGTAACTGGGAATCTCTCCATTCCAAAAGTCACTTATCCACTCAGAGAGCCACATGGCATCTCATAAACAAACCCCATATCCCTTGTCCTTAATGCTTTTATAACTAGGGTTTGGAGTCCTGCTGTCCAGTTGGTCTGGAAGCAAGAGATCTACTGTGATCTCAGATCTCCCAGAAAGACTGGAAATCTTTCAACACCATAATGAATCTCCTCTTGTAAACCTACTACTGCTTATACAGTACTCTGTATTTTCAAAATGTCATAAAAACAGTTTGAAAAACAGTGACTTTGCATTCTCAAAAAAAAACCCAAAAACCAAAAAAACAAAACAAACCATATGGATTGGCAGTTTTCTGTGTTTGTTAATAGAGATTTCTCACAAAGTTCAGTGACCGTCAGATGAGCAAAGTTAAACATAGTGTATGTTTCCGTTTTTATTCTTAGTGAAAGCCCTTTGTTTTCCAGCTGTATAATTTTTTTTGGTTTTGCTTCTGTATTCTCTCTTGACCTCAGCTGCCCTGAGCAATGTCACACATATCCAAACCAATGCAATGAGATTCCTCCCCTCCTTCAAGATTATATTGGCTTTCTCCCAGCCAGTTTTCTTATTTTCTGTCAATTTTCTGTCCTTGTTTGTTCTAAGCTTCCTTTCTGACTTTCACCTGGCTTTCCTTCATGTTTTCACTTTCCTCACAACTGTCCACAGTCCGTTACACAAAGTCAATCTACATGAGCCCACTGGAACCTCTGCTGTGATTTAATGTGGTAAAACCCAGGCAGAGATAAGAACAATTTAATAATGTTGTGCCATGTATTGCCCTGCTATTAATACTGATGTTCATATTTCCCAGTTCAGCTGAGTGTTTGCTCTTATCAGCTTCCTGGGACTTAGGTATATATGGCAGCTGCTTGGTCCCTTGTAAAATGGTATTTCAAATTGGCAGAGGAATTAATGAATATTCATAACCATTCATCTATGGTCCAGCCTGAATATCATGAGACAGCTACTTGATGTATGGTTTTGTACAATAGAATGTCATCATTTACTGAAACCTCTTTCACATACAAAGGGCATTTGCTGTAAATGAATTTAAATGTAAACTGTTACACAGTAAATTGTTTCCCTGCTTGCTACTTTTTCAACTCACGACTCGAGTGCTCAGAAGTTGTAATAAAAATCAGAAATTGTTTCCCAAGTACTCACGAGCACATTTTATTAAAATGAAGCATGAATGCATATTCATGAAGAAAATGGGAGAACTATTCTTAATCAGAAAAAAGTCTGAAACAATTTTGTTATTTCAAAGAACTCTTTCCAAAGTACCTGTTCACAGTCAGATACCTCAACCACTCACTTCCTTAACGCATAATTACTGCACCTCAATATATGTGCTGGCAAAGTGCAAACTGTTTTATGTCCTTGTAGATATCAAACTACTTTTTAGTTCAGGAAGCGCCACAGTCAAGACTTAAATACAGTGGTTTTGAAACTATCAATTCAATCATTTTATATATTTTATATATATATACAAACACTACCTTAAGGCAACTGCATTATACAGAGAGCTGTCATTGCAGATATTCACTCCCCTATACTGTGCTGCCATGTAATATCCATTTGTGCTCACACAAGGCACTCTGTTGGGAGCTGCATTGTAGTGATGGATGAAAATATTGTGCTTTATTTACAGGCATAGCCTTTTTCCTTTCATGCAAGCAAGTGCCTTTTCCAATGTTCTGAAACACACAGCATAGTACAAACTGATAGTCTCCTTATTAATCCATTAATAAACATAGCACTAATGTGACTGAAGATTTTCTTCAAGCTGGGCTTTCCTATCCCAAAGCTACTGAAGCTTGGCTTGCTCCTTTTATTGAGTTCCAAAACCTGAGTAGATGAACCACTTGCTTTATGATCAATGCTTAAAGCTGGAAGAAAATCATGTTGAAATGTACTGGCTGACTGCAAATACTCATCAGAACTTTCGACTTCTTAGTCTTTAATACTAAAGATTTCATGCTTTTTTGGTTTCTAGTGTTTGTGTATCAATAAAAAAATCCAAACAAACAGAATTCACTCACATAAGTGCTAGATAAGCTGATTGCATCACTTCATTTTGGGAAACATCTCAGTTTTATAAGTGCACAGAACTCCAGAAGTCAACATGTAGTTCAGAGCAGTTGTTCCCACAATGAATGGTAATTTTGGTTGCAGTCATGATGAAGATTTTCGTGCATTTTCAGTCTTACTACTTATCACTTTTGTGTTTACTGATTTGTGAGTTCATATGGAAATATTAATTTTAGTTTCTGTAGATGAATGTTAGGGAACATAAGACCATAACTACTATGGTTTTAGTTTAGGAATCACAATTTTATAAGTTTCTGATCTCACCAACATAAACTTCTGTATTTTTAGGATTCAGATAATGTAACAGGATAAGAAAATGTTTTAACTAAGAATTTCAATAAATAGCATTTTGGGAGAATTCAGTTGCCTCTGCCTAAGTAGGCATCTATTACTTTTTGTGAGGAAGTCCTGACTGCCTTTCTATTGCTTTTGAAGGATGTGAGAACATTTGTCATCAGGTCACTCAATGCCCTTCAGGTGTCTTACATACCCTATGGTGTTTCAGTATGCCTCTATATGCCCATTGTTGGACTGGCAATTTAAATTTTTTCTTTCTGTAGTGGAACCAGTTGCCATATATGCTGGAGAATCCTCTCTTGAGCTGGAATCATGGAATCATTTAGATTTGAAAAGACCTTTGAGATCATTGAATCCAACCATTAACGTAGCATTGCCAAGTCCACCACTAAACCATGTCCCTGAGTGTTATATCTACATATCTTTTAAATACCACCAGGGATGGTGACTTAACACTTTCCTGGGCAGCCTGTCTGAATGCTTGACAACCCTTCTGGTGAAGAAAATTTTCCTAATATCCAATCTAACCCTCCCCGGGTGCAACTTGATGCTGTTTCCTCTTGTTCTATTGCCTGTTACTTCGAAGAAGAAACCAACACTTGCTTCACTACAACCTCCTTTCAGGCAGCTGTAGAAAGTGATAAAGTCTCCCCTGAGCCTGCTTTTTTCCAGACTAAACAACCCCAGTTCCCTCAGCAGCTCCTTATCAGACTTGTGTTCCAGACCCTTCATCAGCTTCATTGCTCTTTTTTG